>QNQO01011165.1:0-142172 GCA_003290165.1 Berberis thunbergii | reverse complement strand
ACAACTACATTTAGGAAGATCCATTTAACAAAAAAAATCTATTAGGAAGATCCTATGTTTATTTCTTTGAGCTTAGTTACTTACTTATGGTATATAATATGGGTTTATTTCTTTGAGTTAATCAAATTTTACGATGACAAAACTGTTAAAACACAGTAATTGATGTTGAAAATACAATAAATTACTTTAAATACAAATATATAGTTGAAGTGAAAAAATGCGGCTCGATTTTGTCAAAACTATGGATTTTAAGTACCTAGATACTACATTCCACGCTAGAATTTATGTTTAGCTAATTGCTTATTTATCTAAGAAATGATTAGAAATCAATGAGTGACTAATTCAGCTGGTAGGTTTGTGCTGGATGGCATCACAAGTCCCCTGCCAACAACATTTCAATTGGGAAGGGTTAAGGGATAAAAAAAGAACTAATGAGAAAATCACCTTAGTTTCTCAACCTATCAAAACGTTGTTGCTCTAAATGCATGACATATGCAGCCTATAGTCCCCATCTATTTTATGTGCTATGGTGGTGGTGTTGTTCAGGAGTTAAGATGGCGAGGATAAAAAAATTAAGAAAAATATAATATAAACAACATCCCATTAAAAATTGGAATATTGATTTCCCCCATTACTCCATGAGGCTCTTTTGGAATAATTATTTTTTCAAAGATTTATAATTTTTATGAAACAAACACTAGAAAATTTAAATTATGGAAAATAAACATTTCGCCAAAATAATTTTTCATGAAACATGCACAACAAAGGACACAGTGACATTGATGAACACACAGAAATTTAACAAATGTGTGACTAAATTTCAGTTTTATAGATATAATAGTAAATAATACATCACTATATAATTTTTTAATAAAAATGATAAGTTTGTATTAAATTATTTAGGTTGATGCAACAAAGTTAAAACATCCGAAATACTAGTGTGATTGAGCTAAATATTTGCAAAAACCTGAAGAATTTTTTTTTTAAGGGAGTAAGAGAGGAAGCAGTCTATGATCCATGGATCAGAGATTTGGTCTCCATCAGTTAGTTAAAAGAGAGAAATTTATTTGGTCTCCATCAGTTAGTTAAAAGAGAGAAATTTAGTCCAACAAAATAGGCAAAATCATACCAAACACCACTGTTGTTGTTACATTAAATGTAGAGAGTGACAGATATTGAATACTACTGATCATTCTTCTCTTCTTCACTAGTGCCATTGCAAGAGAGAGAACAAATGATGGAACAAGAAAACATCAACAATTCCTTAGCCATGACTGTGAATAAGAATCCTTCATCTTCGACGAAAACAACCTTTAAAGAAGAAGAAGAAGAGAAGATGACATTGGAGATGCCCGAAGACCTAATAATAGAGATACTTTTTAAGCTGCCTGTGAAATCACTAGGCAGATTCAAGTGCTTATCAAACAAGTGGAATCACTTCATCTCTTACGATCCTTATTTTCGTACGATGTACACAGACAACGACGCGGGTGGATCTCCTCGCATGCTGGGACTGTTTTATAACATTGGTAAATTTTCAAAAGAATACATCCTATTCCACCCTACTACTGGTGTTGAAGGAGACATCATATATGGCAGTAATAGAAGCAGCAGCAGTGGCAGTGACAACAACAACAAAAATTGGCGTTGGAGTGGCGGTCCATGTCTTCCATTTGATGAAATGGAAGTTTATGATCGAAGGAATATTACTAGTCACATTCGCCGTAGTCATCTCTACATGATCATGCCTTCAAATGGATTCTTACTTTGCTCTTTACAAGAGCGTGACCCTCAGAATTATTACATCTGCAACCCTATCACTAAACAATGCATCATTCTTCCAAGAGCTAGAAAAATCATCCCTAGGAAAACAGATTACCAAAATGGTTTTCTCTCCACCGCGTTCATCTGCCGAGGAGGAGATGATTATCGTCTTCGGTACTACAAAGTGGTGCGAGTTATATGGAAAAAATATATTCCCATTCCTACCAACACCCTCACTGTAGAAATATTGTGTTCTGATGATCAAGTGCAGCAGTGGAAGCAACTGAATCTCACTTGCTCCTCTCATTTTTTTTTCAATAATTCAAGTCTTGGAACTATTAGCGACGCTACAGGGGTTGTGTATTTCCAGACAGGTTGTCGCCTAAGTATGGCTCAAATAATCAATAGGGGGGGGAATTATATGCGGATATTGAGGATAGAGAGATGGGCTTAGGCATAGTTGGTTTTGATGATAGACAAGGAGATCATGAACTAGTAGTTCTTCCGCTACCAATAAAAATCAGTTTACATAATTCAGACTTGGAATATAGGTGCAGCCATACGAACGGGCATATAGTGTACGTGTTGTGGGAGCATAACGATGTCCTAACAACATGGGAATTCGATGAACAGAAAAATGTATGGTATAACAGGCACAAAATTGAGTACCTGGCGAAGATGGTTAATGAAATGTACCCGAACATGATCATGATGGAAGATGGTCGAGCTAAACGGATTGGGAGGAGTTTCCATGTTCTAGCCACTCATCCCTTAGACTCTGACCTCCTCCTCATGTTCTTTAAGAAGGAATGGGGGAACGGATATATCCGAGGAAAGATGGTTTGGTTCAATGTTAAAACATTGAAAATCGTTGAGTTTATAAACATAATCCCGAGTAGAGAGCCTGGGTTTAATGATGACTACAAGCCTCCTTTCGTATGGCCCTTTGTATGTCCTCGCTGGCCACCATCTCTCTCGTTGTTTGTTTAAGTCGATCGATGTACTCTTTCAAAGTTTCATCATCTATTTCTTTCTTTTGTATTTATCTTTAGAGGTGAAAGTAGCCCGAAGTTGTTTTTGTATTAATAAGACGAGCTTTTCTAGCTGGCCTGGGTTTCCAGCCTAGGTTGACTGTCTGGATGGGTGAATTTACACTTTTGCCCCCTCCTTTTTAAACATTTTTTAAAAAAGGTTGTTAAAGAGGGGGGGCAAAGGTGTAAATTCGCCCCCCAGGCAGTCAACCCAGGCTGGAAACCCAGGCCATTTAGAATTTCTATAATAAGACTTTACATTCTGGTTTGATCTTGTTAGTTATCCGCCTTGTGGTAGTGAACATTTCGGTAAACTTAAACTAGAAAATATGGTATTTGAACACAATTCATTGAGGTCTAGCAGTTTCTATATTTCTTCTCCACTTTATGGTATAAGGATCACATATCATAAGTAGCACATTCAGTACAAATGTCATCAATTGAACCCCAAGTGTTCTGGAATCCTTGTATTTCATGTTTTCACTTGGGGATCAATAAAACTCTCCCTTATCGGATGGTTTTGGGTAATTAAGTACATAGATTTTGTTGTTTAACACGGTCAACAAGATCATTAAATTGATGAATAAATCAATTTTTCTTTTCTTGATCATCATCTTTATTGTACATAATTTATACACGAGTTGCTCAAAATTTACCTTAACTTTGTTTTTGCCAATCAGTCCTAGCTTGTGTTGCATCAACCAGTGTGTATTTCTTGTTATGTTATGTTAAGTGAGGGTAGGACTGGGCAAGTCTGATTAACCGACCCTAATAACCAAAATCGAGGACCGGACCAAACTTTAAAAAAAGGGATCCTCAGGGATCGAGCCTGGACCGGTGAGACTGGTTAACTGGAGTTTCGAGTAATCGAGAATTCGGTCCAGTCCGAGCCGATTCTTGGGCTTGGGCGGTGGTGAGGAACTAAGATAGAGATGTTGATCAACATCCATTGCATCCATAAATTGAGACAGAGATGTTGATCAACATCCATGGCGGTGGTGAGGAACCGAGTGAAGTGAAGAAGATGAGAAGAAGATGGATCTTGCACAACATCCATTGTATCCGTTGATCAACATCCATTATCCACGAAGAGTTTCAAGTCGGGGGAGAAATTGGCCTCATCCCCACTGTCGGTGAGAAGAAGATGAGTGAAGTGGGGTTGGTGGTTTTGAAGAAGATGAGAAGATGACTGAAGTAGTTTTGAGGTTGGTGGTTGTGGTTTTGAAGTGGGGTTGGAGGTGGGAGTACGGTACTCTTTGGGTGGGTTAGCTATTTTGAGGGGTGGTGAGATATTTTTTAGTTAATGCTGATATGGCCTGTGGGTATAGCTTGGGTTGGGCTTTAGAGAAAAATGTTTGAGTCGGACTTTGGGGAAAATTGTCATTTAATTCTTTTTTAATATTTGGGCTAAGCCGGTTATTTGTCGGGTTTTGAGAATGGAAATTGATGTATTCGGGTCAGGCCGGGCTTTGGGACCGGCTAATAAAATTAAAAAAAACCGGACCGAGCAGTTGGGTTCCCGGTCTGGATCGAGTTTTTGGTTTCAAGTGCCCACCCCTAGGTGAGGGTAACTACACTCCGCAATTCAGACAACTACACTCCCCAAAATAGTTTTGGTGCAATTTTGTTTATATTGTTAAATCTGGTACTAGCAAGTTTCATTAGTCACCAGAGACTACAATATTGCACTAACAACATTGATTCACAGTAATATACAACTTTGAACTAACAACATTGATTCACAGTAAGATTTGAGTGCATCAGATTTACAAGATGTATCCTCATAGAGTTTTTACAAAATCTAAATATCTGTTCAAAGTGAAGGAAATTGTTTATCTGCACTCCAAATCAGATCTAAACGACAATCAAATTGGAAAAAATGGTTCAGAAGCTAACAGAGTGTTTAGGAGAAGGGATTTTGGATTTAGGAGTGTTGTAACTTGACCATTAGAATGGTTCAAGAACATGTACTCTTTGGCTTCTATCTTTGCTTCTATTGAACTTGCAAGTATGGTCTGCCAACAAATTCAAAATCTCTGTATTAGGCACATTTTCAAGTTTCTAACCAATAACCAAACAAGAACAAATTAACAAAACAACAAAGGAAAAAAAAACCCATTACACTGCTATACCAATAATAAACACTTGAAGAAGATGTTGAATGTGTTGAGGAAGAAGGGGTTTTGTTTGGATTTATAAAAAAAAACACGCGTGAAGAAGCACTTGCCATCGTGCAAGAACTTAATTACTTGATCATTGTTGCTGTATAATTTGGAAGTCTAAACCGAGAGAGACGAACCTACAATCCTCCCCTTCTCAGATTTGTTTTTGAAATAAGGGATAACGTGAGTTAAACAGCTGTTAACTCCAGCTCGAGGAGATTTTTTGTTAGAGAGTTTTGATTTTTCATAATAGACTAAACAAGTGGTAATAAAATAATATATGATCGTTGACCCAATAAGTGGTATCAGAGAGGTTTGGTCATTTATAATACTTAGTGAGGTTTGGTATCAGAGAGCTTTGATATTAATAGATTAAACAAGTGGTAATAGAATAATATATGTTCGTTGACTCAATAAGTGGTATCATAGAAATTTGATATTTTATAATAGACTAAACAAGTGGTATCGGGATATTATATGTTCATTTTGATTTTAAGGATTTTAATTCACTATACCAAATAACTTATTTAGCTACATATGGGTCACAATGATTTTTTTCATCTGTCTAACCTTTCTACGGTTTCAAAGCCATGGGCAAGAGAATTTTCGTGACTATAAAAAAATATTTTCAAATGAAATAAAAGGTTTTCAGGTTATAAATGGTGGGCCATTTACAAAAGTACGCAAATGTTATTCACGTGTTAATGATTAGTATTATGTATTAGCGTATACGATGAAATCGCATTAAGGCGACAATTTGATGAATGATCAATTTGTTGATTCTAGTGGTGGTACAAAGTAGCGGGTCACATGTCTAAGCCTAACCCAAACAAACATAGGTCCACCTAATTTAATCTATGCCCAAGCCCAAAAGTTAACTTAGAAACCCGAACCCAACCTAACAAAGAAAGAGGAGAACCCTATTTAGGCTTCCTCTCTCCTTTTTTCCTCGGCTTCTCTCCCTTTTGGAGGTTTCCCTCCTCTTCCACGTTTCTTTTCTCCTCCTCTCTTTTCCAGCCATCACGCGAATCTACCATGCCGACAATCCTCGCTCGATAGGAGGACCGGCAGCGACCTCACCTCACCATCACCACCATCTCACTGTCACCCTACCCCCATCTCTCACTCACAAAACATAGCGCCTCTTTGTCCTCCACGTCAATCTCCTTCCTGCTCAATCACGCCAAACAACCACCACCTCCACCTTTTCTTCACCCCCCCCCCCTCATTCACATCTCTCTTACAGGGACAAAAAAGACGAAAGAGAAGCAATAATGAACAGACCAACAAACCACCACACTTCATCTCCCCCGTTATCTTTTTTCGTTCATCTATGTTCGTAGCTCTCTCTCGTCCCTCTCCTGTTTCTCTCTCGTCTCTACTTGTCTTTGTATTTTTTCCACGAGCTACCATCACCACCATCAGAGTCACTTCCCACCGCCATCAGCCACCACGAAACAGAGCTCGCAAGTAACCCTGTTCCTCTCCCGTTCATCATTTCTTTTTTCTCTCTCACCTATCTCTTTCCCTCTCTTTTGTAGGCAATCTTCACCAGAGAAGAAGGAGCTCGCGAGGAGCATGGAGGAAGAACAACAGCGCGACTCATTGGAGACTAAGGCGCAGTTCCTGTGGCGGGAGAAAACGGGTTTTTGGATCATATTGGCTATTTGCACCCTGATGTTTATTCTGAGCCACCAAAGTGCGTTTGTAACAGTTTCTCGAGATGTGTGTTCGTGCTGAGATGAATTCCACTTCCACTGATGCTGTGACCACCGCCACCATGATCTTTTAGACCCTACGCCGAGGCGAAGATGAAATCACAGAGTTTCCTAGAGTTTGTTGTATCTAAATTCATTGTTTTCTATATGCTTGAACGTTAAACTGATTTCTGAATTTCAATAATTTGCTTTCACCGATTATATTCAGAATAATTATCTAGACTAATCGGTAGTTAGAAGTTCCCTTTGTTGTTATTCAAAGCCTGCTTTAATCAATTAATTTGAATAAGTGATTGTGTGTGCCATAAAAAGACGTGCAATGCTAGGGTTTATAATTAGTTAAAATAAACCTGTGATTGTGTGTGCCATAGAATGACATGCAATGCTAGGGGTTTATGCCTTTGCTGAAATCAATTGTGAATGTAGATTAATCTTTAGATTAGTCGTGTTGATTCTTGAAACAATAATTTAGATTACACAAATCTCGAAGAACCTGTGGTGGATTCGATGTCTCGGTCTACTCTATCACCTTACCAGTTTAATTTTAGTTGTCAATTTAGTTATCTTAATTTTGTAATTTTCATCTGCTGTAACCCCAAACTCTAAATTAGTTTATATAAGTCATAGAATTTGACTGTCTCGTCAATCCTCGTGAGATCGACCCGTATTTACCACTGTCTACTAGTTAGACAGCCGTGCACTTGCGGTATTACAAGTATGATTTATTAACTTATTAATTTAGGTAATCTCCATCAAGTTTTTGACGCCGTTGCCGAGGATTGTAATGGTATAATCGAAATCTAAGGTTGTTTTTGCTAGTTTATAAATTAGGTTTAATTTTATTTTTAGGAACAGTGTTACGAGTCACTTTCTTATTTGTTTTATTTGCTTGAGTTTAAATTATTTATTGCATTTATTTTTCAGGCGATCACAAACATACGAGCTGAAGTAGGAACGAAGTGAAATAGTGTGATTCACGAGGAAACTCTCAGAAATCGATTTCTACCCGACGTCGTAAGTAACCCGAAAGAGGTTCACGCCGGAGGTAACTTCTACCCACCGCATTTGCATGCGGTTTCTGTGTGATCACTTGTGTTTAACTTGTTCCAGGTTGCATTGCTTGCAAATTTGAATAGTGGTAGGATTGAGTTGAAAATTCCATGCCCTCTCTCGCGGATAGGTTAATCACTATCTATTTTAGGGTTAGGAACCTAGGCCTTCACTATTTAAAATTTGTAGCAAGATAATTATCTAAGACAGGTGTGACGCTCATAGGGACCCTCTTTGGACGTTTGATAGCTTAAAGTGGTCGAGTGAAGGAACATATCCCATCTGGAATAGTTCTTGAACTGGCATTTCACTTTGAGCTAGAAAGTGGAAAAATAAGTAGGAGCAACTCTGTAGTGCCTCTCCCACGGTTAGGTAAATTGAATTAAATTTTAGCCATGCATTAGTAACAAAGCTCTAGGGTCGTCTACCATTCATTTTATTTGCGCATCATTTAGGTGTCATTTAGGGTTCAATTCTTTTTATTTATTTTTATTTTTTTAGAGTCGGGTCATCTACATATAGTGGTTAGGCATGCATATACAAAAAATAATAAAAAATAAAATAATAATAAAAAAGTCTTGAGACCAAGGAAATGGCTGAGGAGAAAGACTTTAAGGATTAGTTCTCCCCTTCTACCTCGAAGCTCAAAACAATTTTTATGGCGATGACTCAGAAGTTAGATGCAATTATGAATTTGACTCAACCCCTACCTCCCACTAATGTTTCATTTGAGGGTTGTGTTGCATGTTCGAGTCCTAGTCATTCAACAGTTGATTTTGATTTGCAATATGATTATCCTGAATATTTCTCTAAGCAAATCTATTCTTTTAATGCTAATTGGCGACCTGGTTATAATTCAAAGTCCAACTATTATAGCTCTGGTTTTGCCAACAATAAAAATCTCTCCTGGGCTCATAACTCACACCAAGAGGGACATATTTTCTCCCAGGCTCCTCAAGACCCTAATCATGTTATGCCTCAATTTAACCAAGCTCATCCATCCAACACACCTAGTTTAGAGGAAACGATTAACCGTTTTATGCAGCGCGTAGAACGACTGCTTGAACATGATTCTCAGGCTATGTTAGAGTAAAAAACCATGATTCAACACCAATATCAAGTCATCAATAAACTTGAGATAGTTGTGAATCATATTACTGAGGCATTATCTGAAAGAGAGTTAGGAAGAGTTCCTAGTCACTCTGTTAAAAACCCAGAGGCTCAATTCATAACTGGTAGCACATCGAAACCTGAGTTAGATGATGTTTTTGAGGATAATGTGATCGAAACTACTTTGCTTCCTGACCCATTCCCTTCCCCACCTTTTCATGATGACCCACTCGACATATGCCTTCCTAGTGACTCTTGCATGAAGTCTAATTCTCAATGTTCTTTGGAGTCAAACGTCGATTATTTTCACGATACGAATGACCCCATAATTCAACAAATAGTCAAGTCGTTATCGGAAGACGCATCTAATGAGAGACTACATGCCATAGGTAGTGCTAATTCTAGGTTTGGGGGTGTTGTTGCGTTGTTTAACTCATCATCTTGGTGTAATTCATTTTGTTATGATGAGCTTGTACCACACGATATATCTATAGACATACCTTTTTCCATCTCTTTCATATTGACTGATGCTACCTATGTGGATCCATTGTTTTTAAGGGATGATTTCAGTTTTGACCACCCTATTGTGATACATATTCAATCTTCTGATTTGCAACCTGACTTAGGATGTCCCTTTTTAGGAGTAGGTAGGAGTCATTTGTTGGATATCATTATTTGTGACCCCTTTCTGCTCAAGGGTCCCACGAATTTTCTAAGAATGCGAGTTCATTTTCATTTTCTCTATGATTTTGCATGGCGCCTTCGTAGCTTTTGGGATGAGTTAGTAAACGTTGTGTCACATGTGGTTGCTACTATTTGTTGGACGGATCCTCAACTTTTTAGGTTGTTGCTATATGATTCATTGCCCCTTTTTTAGGAGGGTGTTTGCTATGTTCTTCTTTTTCACTTTATGGTACATCATTTGTGAGGAAGAATATATGACGGGCTGACAACGTTAAATCAAGCGCTCCTAGGAGGCAACCTAGCTTCAGTTGTGTCATTATGGTCAGTCTGGATTGATTTTCGAGTTCTTTCTAGTTGCATTTCACTCATACTCGTTAGCTCCGTAATAATTTTGACTTACAACTGATGCATGTAATTATTTTCATTTGTATATTTTCTGTGTCTTGTATTGTTTTTATCAATTTATCATGATGAGTGTACAGTTCTTATGTTTTTTAGCGTTCATTGGTGGACGATTTCGTTGAAATTGGTGAAAACTTTCTCATGTTAATATCATTCTAACTCTCATATTTTCTTTTTCCTGCATTTGTCATGATCATCATTTTATACATTGAAGACAATGTTTGGTTTAGATTTTGGGGTGGGATTTATAAGTTTGTCTGCATTCTTAAAAAAATTTGAACTGAAATTTATTTCACAATTTACTATTGTGTTCTACTCAATCTCCATTGAATACATAGTTAATTATGATTATGTGAAAAATTTTCGATTTGAAAATGCATTCAAAATCTAAGTTCCTTTTCAATGAAGAGGATGAGCTTTCAAGTATGCCTTTAAATTTAAGAAATACATGCTTTCACTTGTCACTTTTATATATCAATAGGAAAATATAAGGTTTGATATTATCTTTAAGTTAAATATATTTCGACTCGACCACTCTTGCACTATAAGCCGAGTTAGCATGATTTGAAGTTAATTAGTAAGCTATTAATTAAAAAACCTTAGAATAATATTGGAGACTTAACCCTTGTGAGTTTCGAGACATTCTATTTTTCTTGAGGGTTATTAACCAAACTCTGACTTTTCTTGAATCTGCATTATCTCGTTGAATATCTCATTATTCTTGTTTCTTTTATTGATTGTTTTGAGAATGACGTTAAAATTGAATTATTAAACTAGAACTTCTTGGTTTATTTAGTTGAGATGTCATAATACTGACTAGAGCTTAGGAAGTGATTGATTACGCCCAAACAGTACACGCGGTCAATTGCAGTAAAGATTGGGGTGTCGATCCCACGAGAAAAAATGATCTACAAAACAAGGTCAAGGAAGAAGAACTACGCAAAACTAAATTTAAGAAATTCTAGCAATTTTAAAGTATGAAATTGAATTTAGTTTAACAAAAATCAAGTTTAGAAAAATCACAAGGTTTCAAGAATCTCTCGTAGATTTCAAGCGCCAACTAGTATTGATTCGTTATGATGATTCAATTACGTGTTTTACATCTTAAACAACATAATCGAAAAAATAGTCTTTAATGCACCAATATATTCTAATGTAAATGGATTTTAGATTTCACTTTTTCTAGAAAGCACAAAGATTGGTCATATATGATATCCTAAATTTATGATATATGCGGAGACAATAACGTAATAAAAGACAATCACATATAACTAACCTACCGGAATTAATTGATCTTTAAAATTCAACACATAAGAAAAACATGACTAAACTTACATGGAGAAAAAAAAGACAACCACCGGAATAATAATCTACGAAGAAGTTGATGAAATCTTTGTCACTAAAATAACATAAACTCCTATATTAATTAAAAGTGAAAATCATAAATACCATTATTCATCGTAAAAGCATAAAACAAATCAAATATCAATTAAGTGCATTACATCTAGGAGTTCATATCTTCGCCTTGTGTAGAGTTTAGTGACACATGGTGAAAGTGATGACAACAATAGCGGTGTGGAGCTTCATCTGCATGGCGGCGCGTGGTGGATTAGCAATGCATACTTGGCTATTGATGCGTTGTGTGTGTCACACGTCCCCTCCTGTGTGTTTGCTTCCCTGTATGTTGCTGTATTTATGGTAGAAAGAAACAACTCCTTATTTGAAACCCAGTTGGAAACCAAATACAAATTGGAAACCAAATATAAATTGGAAACCAAATATAATTGGAAACCAAAAACAAAAGGAAACAAAAGGGTGGGACCCCTTTGTTTAGATACTGTTCAAATAATAGGAAAATTGGGTTTGGCTATGTTCATCCATAATACTCCTTTGTTCCACCAAAATTCAAAATTAATTTCCTTTATTTTTTTCTTTGGTTCTCTTTATTAATCTTTGGCTTTAGTGTCTCCCGCTCCACTTCGTCAATTTGTCTATGAATTTCCAAATTCGCCACACTAATGCACTTTTGCCATTTAAACTCCAAATCCTACAAAAACACAAAAATATAATAATTAAACTAAAATACACTATTTGAAACACTAACAAATGTAAATTAGGAGGTATATTATGTAATAATTATGTGAATATCAAATACCCCAAACCTATATTTTGCTATTCCTCGAGCAAAACAAAATTGAGAATAACTCACTTTCGTAGGAATCACGATTGCATTTACCTTAACGTGCAACAAGACTGTAAACCCCTAGATTACCATCTAGTGGATAAGTTATAGTCTTGTGAGGGTTTCCAGAAATGTTACCCTCAAACATTACTGACTCAATAGAACAAAATCTATTTTCTAACCCCCCCCCCCCCCCCACCCCACTATTTTTTTTAAATTCACCAAGAGTTCAAATTTCGAATGCATTTTCATAAATATTTTGCACAATTACCGTAATCATCTAAGTATTCAATGGAGATTGAGTATTACGCAAAAAAATGACTTGGTTTAATTGTAAACTACATTTTAATCTCAAAGATCTTTGAAAATTGTACAAACAAATCTAATAAACCACGTCACCCCATAACCTAAACCAAACATTGTCCTCAAAGTATAAAATAATAATATGACAAATGAAGGAAAAATAAAAGAGGAGGGTTAGAGTGATATTACCATGGTGAAGCTTTACCAATTTCAAATAGACAATGTCCTCACAGTCACCAAAATATAAGAAAATCATACCGACGGGAGAAATGAACACATGGGATGAGGGGCTTCGAGTGACTCCAATAGCAACACCTAAAATAACCTGAAACTCTAAAAGAAAAACATAAAAGCAAAAACCTAAACTAAATAAAATAAAATAAAATAAAACCTAAACTAAAGATGTGGAGAACACCAAATCAAGTAGACAGGGGCAACCGCAGATATCTTCTCTGGCACCTCTACTCGCTCCACATAGTGTTTCAAACGTTGCCCATTTACTCTAAATACTCTCCCATATTTTGGATCTTCAATTTCTATGGAACCATTGGGAAAAACTTGTTTTTACCATGAATGGGCTCGTCCATCTCGATCTTAGCTTGCCAAGATGAAGATGAAGTCGCGAGTCATAGAGATAGACTCGCTGATTTGGCTCGAAATGTTTCCTCATAATTTTCTTATCATGAACTGCTTTCATCTTCGCCTTATATATTCGAGAATTGTCATAGGCATCATTCTGCAACTCCTCAATTTCAACTAACTGAAATTTCCACTGAATACCTGCATCATTGAGATCGAAGTTAGTGCTTTTGACAGCCCAATAAGCGCGATGTTCTAACTCAACAGGTAAATGACAGGCTTTTCCATATATAAGCCGTTACGGAGACATCCCGAGAATTGTTTTATAAGTGGTACGGTAAGCCCAAAGTGCATCAGAAAGGCGCAAGGACCAGTCCTTCCTATCAGGATTCACCATCTTCTCCAAGATTTGTTTCACTTCTCGGTTTGCCAGCTCAGTTTGGCCATTTGTCTGAGAATGATAGGCATTGGCGACCTTGTGATGAACTCCATACCTATACATCAAAGCCTCAAAAGAGTGATTACAGAAATGAGTCTCCTGATCACTAGTAATGGCTCGTGGTATACCGAAATAGGATAAAATTCGTTCTTTGATAAACCTAACAACTGTGTTGTTGTCATTGTTCCGGCATGCCACAACCTCTACCCATTTGGACACATAATCCACTGCAAGCAAAATATACAAATATCCAAAAGAAGGTGGAAAAGGTCCCATAAAATCAATCCCCCAACAATCAAATATCTCAATGATTGGGATGGGGTTAAGGGGCATCATGTGTCTCCGGGACAGTGCACCTAACTTCTGACATCTATCACAAGAACGACAATAAATGTTAGTGCCCTTAAACAATATAGGCCAATATAAACCCGACTGTAAAAAATTTGCAGCGGTCTTTTT
This sequence comes from Berberis thunbergii, assembly GCA_003290165.1. Classification (NCBI taxonomy): domain Eukaryota; kingdom Viridiplantae; phylum Streptophyta; class Magnoliopsida; order Ranunculales; family Berberidaceae; genus Berberis; species Berberis thunbergii. The sequence goes on along the minus strand of QNQO01011165.1, from coordinate 128,289 downwards.
CATAGAAAAATTGCCTCCACAAGCTGCATTATGACAAAAATGTAAGACACTTTCAATCTCGCCTTCAGGGATACATTGCCTCATGATTTGGTCGGGGCAATACTTATATAGATAAGGATCATCCCAATAAAAATTTATTGCCTTGACAAAAAATTTGCACTTATCTTGACCACTCCATGATGATGGAACTTCGCCAGAAACCAAGTAATTAACAATGTGCGCATACCATGGTACTTGAGTGATGGCGAATAGGTGTTTATCATGGAAGTCATCACGGATGGGTGGGCCATTGGCAGAGTCATTGAACTCCAGACGAGACAAGTGATCTGCCACAACATTCTCGACCCCCTTCTTATCCTTTATAGTTGGATCAAATTCTTGCAGAAATAAAATCCACCTAATCAATCTTGCCTTAGCATCCTTTTTAGAAAGAATGAACTTAAGAGCCGCATGGTCAGTAAAAACAGTGATAGGTGTACCAATCAAATAAGCACGAAATTTATCTAAAGCAAAAGCTACGGCTAGCAACTCTTTTTCAGTAGTCGAATAATTCATTTGAGCATCATTAAGTGTTCGACTAGCATAGTAAACAACAAAGGGTTTCCCTTCCCTTCGTTGTCCCAAGGCATCCCCCACAGCATAGTTACTTGCATCACACATTATCTCAAATGGTGAATTCCAATCCGGTGGCTGCATGATGGGGGTAGAGGTGAGCCTATCAATGAGTGTTCGAAAGGTGTCCTCACATTCTTGTGTCCATTGGAACGCGACGTCTTTGACAAGGAGGCTACTTAATGGCCTAGAGATGACAGAAAAATTATGTATGAACCTCCTATAAAAACCCGCGTGCCCTAGAAATGATCTCACATTCTTGACACTTTTAGGTGTATGTAATTTAGAAATCAATTCATTTTTTGCTTTATCAACCTTGATTCCTTTATCAGAAACTATGTCTCCCATAACTATTTCATAGGGAACCATGAAATGACATTTTTCCCAATTAAGCACCAGACCCTTCTCTTCACATCTAGTTAAAACAGCCTTCAAGTGAAATAAATATGAATCAAAGGAATCACCAAAAATAGTCAAATCATCCATGAGTACTTCCTTCTATTTTTCAACCATGTCACTAAAAATACTCATCATGCATCTCTGAAAAATAGTCGGTGTATTACACAAACCAAATGGCATACGCCGAAAGACATAAGTACCAAAAGGACATGTGAATGTACTCTTATCCTGATCTTCTAATGCAATCTCAATCTGATAATATCTTGAATACCCATCTAGAAAGCAATAGAAAGAATGATCAGCTACTCGCTCTATGATTTGGTCTATGAATGGAAGTGGGAAGTGATCCTTGTGGGTGGCAGAATTAAGTTTCCTATAATCAATGCACATGCGCCACCCTGTCACTACCTTAGTAGGAACATGCACCCCCTCATCATTAGTCACCACTGTTATTCCAGATTTCTTGGGAACTACTTTAGTTGGACTAACCCACTTGCTATAAGAGATGGGATAAATGATGTTTGCATCTAACAATTTTCAGACTTCCTTTTTCACCACCTCTTTCATAGTGGGGTTAAATCGTCTTTGAGGATCTCTACGGGGGTTAGCTCCTTCTTCTAAGTGAATCCTATGGAAACATATTAAGGGGCTAATACCGTTGATGTCAGCTATATTCCAACCTAATGCAGATTTGTGTTCACGTAACATATTAATCAATTCTTCTTCTTGTGAGCCATCAAGCACGAAAGAAATAATAATAGGAAAGGTATCACCTGGTCCAACGAATGCATGTTTAAGTCCCTCAGGCAGTGGAACTAGGTCAACTTTCGGAGTTTCCACGGTGGATGGTTGTGGTTTATGTCTTTCCTTTGGCAACTCTTCAAAGCATGGTTTCACTACACCAAAATGCTTGTTTAGCTACGGGGAGGTGGCCACGGCTCTAAGCCGTTGGTTTATTTGCCACGGCTAAAAATCGTGGCTATAATGGCCAACGGTTTAAAACCGTGGCTAAAAAAAAATCGTGGCCAAAAAACACTACACCAAAAGGGTTGCCACGGTTTTAAACCGTGGCTAAAACTGCCAACGGTTTAAAACCGTAGCAAATTTTTTTTTCACTTTCGCGCTTTTACCAAAATAGTTTCGCGCTTTGGCGAAAAAAATTGGGGAAAACACAGATTCTCACTCTCCCCCTCTCAATCGAAAAGAAAGAAGGAAAGAAAAGAAGGAAGGAAGGAAAGAAACGAAGGAACCTCTGGTCTCACTCTCCCTTTCCTCACTGCTCTCGTTCTGTTCACCGCCTGGTTTACTTCTCGGCGTTGTGGTCTCCCTCTCCGCTCCACTCTACTCTCCCTTTCCGCTCCGCCCTGCTCTCCCTCTCCAAACTTCTCTCCCGCTTCAGCTTCTGTTTCAACTTTGCTTTCATGGTCATTCACTCAACTTACTCTCTCTTGCTTTGCTTTCACCGCAAATTCTAATTTTTTTTATTTGTATCAGTTTTTGAAGTTCTGGAATGGTAGATTTAAGGCTTTGGTAGATCAAAGAGTTGGTTGTTTGAGTTTTGCTTTATTGGAATGGACTAATTGCTTCCAATGTCATCGAGAAGATGTGTGATTTCTTTCACCATCTGATGTGTTTCGTGAGCCCTATGGTTTAGTCTTTAGCCATATAAAGTATGAGGTATTTGTTTTGTATTTTTCGTTGTTGGATAGTTAAAACAAGTGGTTCAAGCTAATAACAGAGTAAAGTTTTTGACTTGTGAAATTAGCTTTTCCTCTGCTAAGAGATTTCAGCATTTCATATTGCAAATCTTTTGGTTATGACAAATTATATGAGGATATCTATGATTTTGAATTGCAATTTTTACCTATTAAGAGATGGAAAATTGAATACTGAGGCTGTAGATTGGCTACTGAAGATTCCTAATTGCTCAACAAACGAGTAATTGAATTTGGTGTTGCTGATTTTCGCAGTCTTTAGTTTTGGTGTATTGTTCAGTAAGTTTTCTGAAGTCTTTCTTGTGTTTATTAGGTTCAAAACTTGTTATTTGTTCTAGGTTGAGTTTTATTTTAGTGATAGCAATCTCCCCAGAGATGGGTTTCTCAAGAAATCGATCAAAGAGAGTGAAGATGGAAGTATCCTTGATTTTGAGTTTGAGTTCAATCTATTGTGTTTTAGTTAAAGTTGAGATTTTTATGATTGGTTGAGAAATTTGTATTTGTTGTTTTCTATAATGGAGAAAGAGCAAAGAACAAAATTTCAAAGATATGTGAAGCTTTTGGTGCAAACCATTATCCATATACAGATGAGATTGGCAAACAGGCACAGATGATCACAGAGATGTTATTTCAATTTTCAATAACTACATATGTATGGGTTTGTTTTTTATGACATGTACTTTCTTTCTTAAAGCCATTATAGTGTTTTCACTATGGAAATTCATTGTTTGTGTGTTACTTGCAGTGCTTGCCTGTGACCATTGATGTGGGGACGAACAATGAGGAGTTGTTGAATGGTGAGTTCTACATTGGGCTAAGGCAGAAGAGGGAAACTAGCCGGACCGGTAACTTTACAACATTTCCTGTCAAAATATCGCAAAAGTCATCTTGTCTTCAATGATGATATATAGGTATAGCGTTTTTCACACTTGGTGCTATAAAAAACCAAGTTTTCATAACAACTGCCCTCTTGAATGCTTTATCAAAAATATATATTTAGTAATATACACATTTCTGCATTCTAATGCGAATTATGTACAAATTTTGATTGGATTCGTTTTAGATTGGAATGTTTATTAGCTGAATAGTCTATACATTGATAGTTTGTGAATTGTTGTTGCATTTAGACATGTTAATAGGTTAGAGTCCAAACTAGAAAAAAAAAAGATAGGACATGAATGGTATACGAAAACTTTGATCTCAAGTCTAAATTGATTCAGTAATTTGTAATCAACTCAATCACTTCAATTATGCTTTTAATTAGGAAAACAAATGCCGGTAGATTAAGGGGACAATTCAGAAAGGTAGGTAAAAAGCTGGAAGAATATGAACTTGTCAGTTTATTAATTCTGAACTTTCGACATTAATGTGCATCCCATTTCTTTTGTTACTTCAAGTTTTATGCAAGATATTTTCTTGGGCGATATGTTTGTTTCTGCCAGAATGAGTAATGAGAGAAACCATTGCAGATGAGAGGATGCAGGGCACCCAGAATAATCATTCTTCACAGCAAGCTCCTATAGAGATTCTGTCTGAAACAACAGAAGGTGGATCCATTGGAGATATACGTCTTGTGGGAGGGTAAGAAGGATTTTGCTGCGGAAATATGATATGATATGTTATTTGCTTTAACATGACTTTTTTTTGTAGGTCTGCAATCTTGCATGGAGTAAAAATGTGAATGAACTAGTCAGCGTGCAATCACAGTTACTCTCAGATCTGGAAGTATCCTTCAATGAACAAGGTACTATGACTATGAACCTATTATGTGTTCAATAAAAATATGGAAAAACTTGAAATAGATTGTGAACTAGTCTACAGTTTTCTTATAACCTTGATGAAAATTCGTTTGCAACAGTTGGCAACTCTAACTGGTCACAGTTTGCGAGTACTTTATTTGTTATGTCACCCGCTAGACAGGTAAACCATTCAATGCTATTTTCAATCACACCATTCATGTTGAAAAACATCCATGCTTGTGTAAACAAATGTATGCTTGTTATATTAGCAGTAGGTATTATGCTACTTTATCCTCTAAGTACACGAAACATTATTTTCCTTCTCTCTTTTGTTGCATTTTTTACATTATTGTAATAAATTGTGGGAGGTCAGATAATATCCATTGGGTCTTTTGCAGTTTTCTCCTTTAAACACGAGGATTTCAATATCTAAGCTTCCCTCACTCTTGTATTGGTCTATGTTGTTTTTGAAACGTGTTGTAGGTCCCATGGTGAACTCTTTCTTTACTTTGTCTGTCTAAAAGAGTCCATTCCATTTTGGTTCTTCGCCTTTTCAATGATTTTTTACTATGACATTCCTCCATGTTGCATTAGCACTACTTCTTTACAGAATATGGCGTTTGGGTTTGATTGTTTTCAGGTAGTAGTTGAATCCTTTGTAACATAGTTAAACTGCACCAGCTGTAGTCTATTTTACTTCTTCTTTCTTCATACAGTGTGGCAGTGTCAATAAAAATGAATGTGCTCATTTGTTGTTGCTTCTCATGTTAAAGGTACAAGCAATTATGTTAATTGATATTTTTCAGATATATATCCTTCCACGGATGTAGTTTTTGAAAACACTTACATTTATGGAAAAATCTGTTTTTCTTATATAGGAAGATAAGGTGTGCGAATTGAATCCACAGATGGTGGGGGCAAGTTCAAGGAGGATGTCTGGTCTAGACCTGGTGGTATTAGTAGAGTTTTGAAGACAGTGCCGTTTGGAAAAAAGCCGGTGTTAATGTCTCTGTTGTCTATGGCAATACGCCCCCTGAAGCTTACAGGGCTGCCAACCCTGCTGCTCGTAGCGGTGATACCACTCTAAAACCAGGGTATGAGCATTTTTGGATTGATATCAGCATTAGCATGTTCAGCATTAGTGCAGGTGAATATTGTGTGTGCTTTTATCACAATTGCTGTTACTAACACTATAAGAATTTGATTAAAGATTAAAGGAAAAATATTCATGACCATGACCATAGACTATACATGAATTTATAATGTAGAACTTACGGTAAACCTATCATACCCAAAAACACAAGCTTTAGCTTCTTGTATATGATGTGATAGCGGCATGTCCACCATTACGTAAAATCAATAGAGTGGCAGCACTTCAACCTCTTGCATGGTCCACAAAGGTTGCCAGTCAAGAGTTCCAAATGTTACAATGAATACATATTTCAGGACCATATGACTTTAACAAGCTCAAGTGAATGGGCAAACTGGATAACTAGTATGAAACCTGTGTTGTTCATCCATTCAGGATTGGATTTAGTATTTCCTCTCAACTTGCTGTTGTTTAAACTGTTTCACTGAGTTTGTTCTGAGCTTAACCATTGCAGCAGTTCAACGAGTTTTCTCTAGGATCTTCAACATATGGTGCTTGCATATTCCTGTTATGGACAGAACACCATTCAAAGGTGTTTTTTCACGTTCTCTTTGTTGCTTAATTTCTTTCTAACTAAAACGTAGGCCTGTTAAATCTCTTCATAACTGGTGATGGAACATGAGTGAAATAAAAACTGTTAGTTATTTCTTTCTTAATAGGAAATTCTTTAATTTCATCTCTGCAGATATGGTGGAATTAGTTGAAATGACAGTCAAGGCAGAAAACTCCCGTGCACCTGGTAGACCCATATATCTCATTGGTGAATCCATTGGAGGATGTCTTGCAATGGCCATAGCAGCTCGCAATCCTGACATTGATCTTTTGTTAATATTGGTAAATCCCGGTGAAGTTTCATTTATTTGTTGCAATGTGTTTGTAGATGAAATCATGTTGTTTAGGAGTCACATAGTCATGAGTACGATTTCAAAGTGAAAGTTACTATGACTCAATTACCGTTTTAAAGTGCATAATCATGATTTTAAGTAATATCCATTCTCATTGTACTTTTGTTGGCAGCTACTTCATTCAGCAACTCGCGGCTGCAACCTCTTGCCTACTTATTAGAAATTACACCGCAAAATCTCCACGTGGATGTTCCTTCTATCCTGAGTCTTCTGACAGGTTTGATACTCAAGCTCTTTTGCACTTCAGTGGTCTTGTTTGAGTCATATCTTTATTTCTATCACTGTGGTTTTTCAAGAACTCCACTGTGTGGCAAGGAGGCAGAGCATGTTGAAGCTTCCTTTTCCCTTTTTTTTAAAAAAAAAACTTTTTATCTGTTTCAAGTAATTTGAAGTTTCTCAAGTTTGTGCACTCTATGAAATTACCTGGTGATCCCTTGAGGATAGCAATGGCTAGTGTAGAAAAGGGAAATTCTCCTCAAAAGACTGTTCAACAGCTATCAGAAAATGTTGCTGCGTTGTTACCCTCCTTTAACGTAAGTTGGTCATAAGAAAATTTTGTATGCATTTCTTCGTAGAAAGTACCTTGGCCTGATTTACTGGTCAAGTGCTTCAAAACAATCTGATAGGAGCTTGTAAATTCTGCACTCAATAGTCAATACTGCCCACATAAGTAGCTAAAATTTATGTGGGGAGGCAGAAAAATGTTATTCTAGTATATATCATTCAAAATGATCAAATATAAGTTCTATATGTTAATAAACACTTGTACAATTTTGATTATCAGCTCTTGGCTGACATTTTACCTGGAGAGTCAATTCTGTGGAAGCTTCAGATGCTTCGATCAACTTCATCCTATGTCAACTTCTGTTTGCGTAAGGTCAAAGCTGAAGTTTTGATCCTTGCCAGGTGATTGACTACTAGCTTCTCTATTTTTTATTTTTAATAATTAGAAATTATGTGATCCAGCAAGAATCAAAATCAACGTAACATCCACGGCCAGATAAATTCATATATATAAAATCTTAAAAGCTGACCTCCTAATCAACCAGCAAAATTTCTATGATCAGTTGAGAGTATATGAGTGCATAAGCATTGTCTCACTCCCCTCCAAGTATAACCTTGCCATATTTGCGTCCCAGTATGTGTGTGTGTTTTTTTTTTTTTTTTATTTTAAATTTAGATCTAAATTAATTATATGTCAGCGGAAGAGATCTTCTATTTCCAAGCAAAGAAGAAGCCAAACGACTTAATGATTTGTTGCCACATTGCCAAATCCACAATTTCAAGGGTTTTGGTGTTTCCTTGTGCTTGTCATTTTAATTGTTTTTAATTTGAACTCTTCCTGCATCAAGCTTCCAAGTCCCAACATGCTACAAAATTTATGTCCAGCAACTGTAACAGTAAGTTTTTGAATCCATTGGAAGAAGTTGTTCTAGCATTGACTCTTATGTAACGTACTACCAATTTATAGTTTCTTTGGTGTTACCAGGAAGCTTGTTAAGAATCTTAAGATCCATGAAACATAATCCCTGTGGCGTGCTTAGTTTTTGTGCTACATTAGTATTGGCATGAACTTAATTAATTATAAGATGAAGTTTTAAAATAAAACTAGTATAAACAGGGCATTTGCTGAGCATAGCCCGGGCATACGATTGTTGCTCAAATGAACATGTAGTTAAACTATTCAGGTGCCTATTTTTGTGACTACTTAATACTAGCTGTAAACTTAAAATTTGCTGGTTCTGTTAACATGAACCAGGAAGACGGCATTGACTTGGTAACTGTCATTAAAGGTGATGGTTTTTATCGTCGCACAAGGAGCATGGATTACGTTTTGGATTTCATGCCACCAACCTATAAGCTTTTCCTCGTCAAATATGTTCCAACATTTCCATGTTTAAACCTTTTCATAGGGAGCTCTGGCACTTGACTTTGGAAGACTATCCACAGGATACGAAATGGGAGTATTTTCCTATGTGGCAAGTCTTTTTTAATCTTTTTTATTAGTTGTAGACAATGGTGAGAAAATTTACGATTTTAAACATTAAGGTTACTGATTGGTAAGTCCTTTGTTGTTTTAACAGTTGGAGAATTACCAAGAGGAACTCGAAAGCATGAAGAACATGAGTAGGCAGGAATATGTTTCTCACTTGAGAAGGTATAATTTAATTTATTTTTGTTTTTTTATGGCTTACTTGTATTTCACTTACACAAAGTGGTTTGACTGTAAGTCTGTTTGTTTCAAAAGAAAATAAAAAGAGAAAAGATGGGAGAGAAAAAGGGAAAAAGTTGTTCAATTGAGGTGGAAGATGACCATATATCTTGAGAAAATATTGTTTGCTCCCATCCTAACAAAACATTTTCCACAACTTTGTCGAAAACATGAGGGTAGGGACTATCATTAAATTCATGTTTTGCATTTTCTCTCCCTCTTTTTCTCTTATATTTTCTCACTTTTGGCAAGTTTTCTTGGAGAAAGTTTCTTTTAAACATAGCCTAAGAGATGAATGTCCTGTCTTGTTATACGGCTAACTAAGTTTTTACATGATCGACCAAGTTATATGCTTATACATACTCATGATATACTCAAGGATATAGAAGTAAGCATGCCAAACCATCTAATATATCCTTCAGTACAATCGGAAACTAACTAATCAAATTAATAAAAAAATAGTTGAATCCAATTGTTTTCCCATGTATGGCTGTGGCTACTTTCTTTGTTAATAAATATTGGTATACGAGTATTGAGATTCAGGAGTGTTTTGCATTAGATATGGTTTGTCACTGCTGTTTGTATTGCAACTTTCAGGCAGTTTTCTTGTTTAATAGATATTATTAAGTCATAGGCTTAGCTGGGTTTAGTATCTTAGTATGGTTGAAGTCTCAAGATTGCTAATTACATTTAGCAATATGGTATTGCTATTTTGTCAGGTTGCGGAGATGGAAGCTTGTTTGCAGGAATCCAATCTTACAGTTCCAACTCGTGAAGTTCTCTACTCTATTGCTATTCTTAACTGTGTCACCTATGCCTCGTGATGATTTGGCTCCAATGAGGAATGTGACTCAAACTGCTCCTGTTCCGTCAGGTTGTTATTTTACCAGTTGCCTTTGCTTTTACGTTGTTCTGGTCACGTTTTGTCAAGTAAGGTTCTTATTTGGTTGATCTGAGTGCTTTAATGCTTTTATCTTGTACTAGTTTTTATTTGACCTTGCTTGGCGACAAAACTTAGGTTGTGTTTTTGGAGTCGAAAGTAAATGCACTTGTACTTCTCATAGAATCACTAGGCTATAGTGATAAGTTATGGTTGTATTAGTATGGTCAACCAGACTTCTAAGTTTTGGAAATTGAGTTAGTTATTGAGACTCTGAGAGATAGAGATAGTGGCCGTTAGTTATTTCTGGAAGTTAAACTATTTGCAAGTTACTGGGCCAGGAATTTTTGCAAGAAAATAATTGCTGGTAGTTTTACGTGGCTATATCCAATAAGTAACTTCACAATGTGTTGTGTAACGCAGCCTTAGTCTAAACTTCAAGCGTGACAACTATTTGCGCTATGCACACTCAGATAATCCAATTGTTCAGCTGAAATGATCCTCTTCCTAACTCCTTAAATCATTTTTAAGCTGATGATAAAACTATGGTTTGAAGTTATACTAAGATGTAGAAAGTGTTGTTTTCTTTATGTTTGTGATTAAATTGTTGAATCTAAAAGAGGGTACAATGTAACCTTGAGTTAGTTTGAGTTTCTATAGCTTTGATTGGGCTATACTGGTTGCTTTGATTTATGTAAACGTTTGATTGGGCCGTAGTTTTATTTATTAAGGATTCATCTTATAAGATTTGTAGATAGATTTTCATTAAAATATAAGTTGATGCATCAGATATGAGAATATGGCGAGGCCGATTGTTGTTGAACTGAATGTGCCTCAAAATTTGTATTTCATTTCTAATATTAGTGAATGCAGGAAGGAGTGCTTTGGATAACCCTCATCATATGGAATTTGAAGCCAAATCTGCTAGAGATGGGGCATGGTAAGTTATTCTGGTCTAGATGTTCATTGTCCTTACTTTATTAGCCTTTATAATGGGAGATGCATCTGACTTTACTTCTAACTTGCAGGTATGATGTTGCAACTTTTATCTCTCATAGGTTGTTTAACACACATGATCCGGTAATTATCAGCTCATATTGAATATGACTGATCTTTGATATAATTGATTAGCTTGCTTCACTTCATTTTCTAGGTTGATTTGTTTCTTGATTGTGATCATTGTTTGATTTCTTTTCATTGCAAGACATCTCACAGGACTGCACCTTCTTGTTTCCAATTTTTTTAGGCTCGTGAAGTTGACATTTTTTAATGAATGAAAGAATGAATACACACCTGATAAACTTCAGGGACAGTCTGCTTCATGTTTGGGGTAGCACAAATAGCAGCAGTGCGTACCTCACATCATCAGCAGATCGTCCCTTGCAGCAGCAGCATTGCGTCTCTCGTAGCAGCAACAACATTATTCCACTTTCTTTGTATTTGACATATTTAAGTTTGTGTGTGTGTCATTGTATTTGAGATATTATTTGATAGATTTTGACTAATGTAATACATTTTCTTATTAATTACATTACTTTGCCTCCATTATTTGATAGATTTTGACTCAATGACTCAAAGTCATATGATAGCAAAAAAAAAAAAAAAAAAATTTAAAAAAAAAAAAAATTTAAAAAAAAAAAAATTTGCCACGGTTTTAAACCGTGGCTAACTATTGCAACGGCTACAAACCGTGGCTACCTTGCCACGGCTTATAACCGTGGCTAGTATTGGCCACGGCTTAAAACCGTTGCTACTTAATTAGACACGGTTTAAAACCGTTGCTAGTATCCATACTTTATCACGGCTTAAAACCGTGGCTATTTTTGCCACGGCTAAAAACCGTTGCTATTCTTCTTGCAACGGTTTAAAACCGTGGCTAAATGCTGAAAATCACCACCCCTATTAAAGCATAAAACCGTTGCTACAATGTTTAGCAACGGTTTATAGCCGTTACAAAGAATTTCGCGACGCCTCTGTAGCCCACGACTCTTAGCAGTGGCAATGAGTTACGCCCACGGTATAGAACCGTTGCTAATGGGGGTTTTTGGTGTAGTGTTTCCATTGTCGTCCTCCTTTATCTTTTAACCCTAAAACAACAGAAATATCAAAAGCATTGTTAGGATAAAGTGAACTCTCAGAATTAGAAATAGAAAGGAGGTACGCTAAGGTTTCAGAATCTGCGCTCAGGAGCGCCTCCTCTGATATCAGCGTGTCTATCATGTGGGTATATGACACTCATCATCATCACGTGGTTGGTTGCTATTACTGAATATGTTGACCTCCAGAGTCATGTTCCCAAAAGGCAGCTTCATTAGACCGTTCCTGCAATTGATAAAAGCGTTAGTTGTGGCAAGAAAATGTCTACCTAAAATAATCGAAACTGAAGACTCTATATTAACCGCAGAATGAGTATCTAAAATAAGAATGTCGACGGGATAGTAAAACTTATCAATCTACAGCAAGACATCCTCGACTATTCCTCTTAGCTTCTTAACCGATCTATCGACCAATTGTAGTACCACGAATGTGGGTTTAATCTCTCCTAGACCCAGTCGCAAGTAAATAGAGCATGGCATCAGATTTACACTTTTGTTGGACTTTCATCTCATCCAACTGCTTGGGAGCCAATCGATATGCATCTTTCGAAATCGGTGCTGCCTCTAGGAACAAGTCAATTCGAAATTCGACTTCTCTCTTAGGTGGTAGACCGGGAATCTCTTGGAATACATCTGCATAATCCTTTACCACCTCAACCACGCTAATATCTTTATCTCGTATATCCATAGAGTATAGAGTGCTCATCATTGTGGAGTCCCCACAAGGTTCACAAATATGACTAACTCGCGGCAACCATGGTGTATCTATCAAAACGGTCCTCGCGGCACAATCTATAGTAACATAGTTTTTACTCAACCAATCCATCCCAAGAATAACATGAAAACTCTAAAAATTCATAACTATCAAATCCGCGACAAGTTTTTGACCCATTAAAGAGATTTCAAAATTTTCTACATTGCTCAGATAATGTGACAGTGCCTCCTATGGGTGTCTCAACACATGAATGTTTGATAAGTGACATAGTTGTAAAGTTTTCTTTTTCTACCATTCGACGAAAAATAAAAGAATGAGAAACACCAAAATCAAATAATACTTGCAAGGGAAACTGAGTGGTGATGATACCTTCAACATTCTCTTGCCCTGGTAAAATCACAAATGCACGTGCTGGAGCTGGTGGGGTCTGCCTACCCTGCGGAGCGCCTCGCCTACTGGGACAATCACGAATGAAATGCCCTGGCCGGTTACATCTGTAGCATAATCTATCAGTGGGAGTCTGCCCTCGTGGTGCTGCAGGTGCTTGAGGTCGAGAATCATACGGTCAAGGCTACTGATATGGGTCTTGTGGGCTCTGGTTCTGAAATGCCGGTCTCTGTCACTGCTGCCCTTGGGGTCTGAAGCCACCCTGCGGCCTGAAACCTCCCTGGGACTCAACTCTTCCCTGGGGCCTCTGCTGGAACTAACCTCCAGATTGGAACCTCGGCTGATATTGAAATCCAGGTCCTCGCTGATTTTGATCATAAGGCTTATACCTGTTCTGATCTCGATTCCCAGATGAACGCGAGTTTCTAGAAATATGTTGGTTGGCAAAGGGCAAGTGACAGCCGTGGCAGCTTTGAACGAGCTTAGAAAAATCAGCAACATATATTATCTGAGATGTGAGTTTAATATTGATTGCGTGTAAATATGTTTTGTATGTATTATTCTGAAATACCAAATAAATGCTCATCTATCTGAACTCTGACGTGTTCATCTTATAATTGCAGTGAGATGGGTGCCCATTTTTCACCTTGTGGGAGATTTTTAGAAGCTTGCGTCGCATGTATGCACCCAATTTCAGCTCACCAAGTTATGTACGAGCTTCGCATGTATTCCCTCGATCGAGGAGGCGATGTATGTTTCTTTCTCTGATTTTCTGAACGATGTGTAACATTTCTGCATTTTTATTGAATATCTATTTTTTATCACCATAAGGCACATAACAAGTTGATGCTTTGTTGGTGTACAGCTTTGGTCAGGTGCTTGCATCACGGGCAATCAGAGCTGCTCACTGTTTGACTTCAATTCAGGTGAGATGCTTCTTTTTATGTATAAGTTTATTCTATCATCTTTTTCTTGATTGATAAGGAAAACACTGGAGAAGACACAAAAAAACAGTAGAGTAAGTTGAGAGAACCTATTAAGAAGCAACCCCTTCCCCTTCCCCTTCCCCTTCCCTCCCCCTCCCTCATTATTATTATTGTGGGGTTTTGGGTTGGATTCATCTTGCTACTGGAGATGTATCAGAGAGGAGTATGGATGTTGATGAGGAATTTGTAAGGTTTGTTTTGTCGATGGAATCATTCTAACTAAACAAAGCAACCCCTTTTCATGTGAATCATTTTTAGCTTAGTAGAAATATTGTATATTTTCATATTTTTCTGTACTGTTTCACTCCAAATTTTGGTTGGTTGATCAATAATATACCTATTGATTTTCCTCGACTATTAAACTTTCTTGATGTTAAAAGGAGAAAAAGCAAAAATACTTCGAACATCAACATGAACTTGAGCTGTAAATAGTTTCTGCAGTTCTCCCCTACATCTGAGCATATATTGCTGGCCTATGGTCGACGACATAGTTCACCTCTCATAAGTATTGTCATCGATGGGGAGACAACAATACCCATATACACAATTTTGGAGGTAAATTTCCTATTCTCCATTTTATAATTATGTATGAATTTATTCCTTACAATTTTGAAGAGTTTTGAATATGCAACTTTCTTCTATCTACTCGTTGTATTGCTCCTTATCCTTGCCATTTTCTAAAATAAAGTCCCGACCTACATGCAAGCTTCTTGATTGTGACTTCAACAGTCCTTTGGTTTCACGTGGTTCCATTGTCTGTTCCCTGATATAGGTTTACAGAGTTTCTGACATGGAGCTTGTGAGAGTGCTACCTAGTGCAGAAGACGAGGTTAATGTCGCGTGCTTTCATCCTCTGGTTAATTAGAGGCGGGCTTGTTTATGGAACGAAGGTAAATCTTTATTAGTAAATGTGTTTTCTTTGGAAATGCACCACTGAGTCTGATATCCTGGATTTCTAAATTTTATTTTTACCAAAATGCAGGAAAGAAAGTTGAGGATCCTTCAATATGATAGTGCTTATGGTACAATCAGTGCGGGACTGAATTTTTCTATCGATTAAAACATGGTTGGGGTAAGATTTACCTTGGATCTCGTATTTTAATATTAAAATATTAAGCAAGAAATTTTCTATTAGACATTCGATACATTTCTGATTATGTTTGAACATGCATGTGTCTTTGGTTTTGAATGGTTCAGTATTGTGGAATAGTTGAGAGATTAATCTCTATTTTCTAATTCCATTAATTCATTAAGCAATGCTTTATATACCTCGTCAAAACTCAGAAGTTTGGGATGTATTCCTTTTGACTGACAACCTTCATGTGTGGATAATATATATCTTTCAGTTAAACTTTCCACTAGCGATGTAAAGGATTTTGTTATTACACTTGCTTCCTAAAACGAGAATAGTATGTACAAACTAAAGAAACCTAGTTTCTTAGGTGACACAAATCAGACTAATACCGATGGGATTACTCTGGTACTGGTAACCATTCAGAAACATTGTGATTGTGATAAAAATAAGGATCGCATTGCAAGCGCAAATCCATGTTTGAGAATTAGGATAGATTCTGATTCTTACTTCTGGATGTGCAGGGATTTGATAAGAATTGGAGATTTGCTTAACAAGCTCCTCCCAAACTGCAACCTCGCAATGTTCAAGCCATGATCATCCAACATCACAATCTATATAGTCTAATCACAATGTGATGAGAGTTATCAAGCTAGAAACTAATATAAGTCATATATATGACTATCAGTACATTTATTGACACCGGCAGTTGTTGAATGATTTTGTATATTGGAATCAGTTTATGTCTATAACAAGCTCAAAAGGACTTACCCAATCTTCAGGCCCAATATGCTGTATAGGGAAATAATTGAAGATCAAATATAGCGTGTGTACTGTGCAGGCAGTCCACTTCACCTAAGATGGGGCTTGGGCTATAGGCCCAATAAAATTTATCTGAACTTGGAAACACCACCCAAAACTGACCTGATATTAACGAGTTTGGAGCTTTAAGGTTTCGGCTTTCGCTGTTTAAGTAAAACGGGTTGTGTTTGAGTTTACCACAGTTTATAAATTCGTTTATGAAAATCTCTCTCGCCACGGTTTGTTTAGTAAATCAGGTTTACGGTGACATGATATGATTTAGAAAGGTTTACACGTATATCGAGGATTTTATCATACTCCTAACGATCATGCCCAATCACTTTGATGCCGAAAACCTGGTTTTCTAGCATTAACATACACCTACTACACTACACCAAATTGGCACTTTTGTAACATCTCTCAAAACAGTATCACTTTTTAGATGTTACACTTCACCAAACAATTTCAAATCAAAACTAAATTTAGTCAAAAAAATGAAAAACAGTAACACAAAAAAAATGATACAATAAGTTGGATCACCATGAATAGTATCACTTTTATAATGATACTCTTCATGGTGATACTATTATTGTATCATTTTATTTGTGAAAATGTGTAAAATTGTTAGGTGAATTGTTACACTTTAAAAGTGATACTGTTTTGAAGGGTGTTACAAAAATGCAAATATGGTGTAGTGCTAGGCTACCACTAAAAAAAGCTATTAGCATCGTGTTTGTGCTGTGTCAGCCTATTTATGGACGGTTCGTTTCATGTTAATTACTCGTGAAAAATAATTGCAATGCGTGGTTTTAACATAATAATTTGTTTTACATCAAAGTGTTAAAAAGACATGAATGAAAATTTCACCCAAGTTTTGCACATAAAATAGATGGGGACTGTAGACTGCATATGTCATGCATCTAGAGCAACAACGTTTTGATAGGTTGAGAAACTAAGGTGATTTTCTCGTTAGTTCTTTTTTTTATCCCTTAATCATTCCTATCTGAAATGTCGCTGGCAGGGTTTGAATATTGGACTTGTGATGTCATCTGCCACAAGTTTACCAATTGAGTTAGTCCCTCATTGATTTCTAATCATTTATTAGATAAATAAGTTATTAGCTAAACATAAATTCTTGCATGGAATGTAGTATCTAGGTGCTTAAAATCCATAGTTTTGACAAAGTCGGGTCCCATTTTTTCACTTCAGCTATATATTTGTATTTAAAGTAATTTAATGTATTTCCAACATCAATTACTGTGTTTTACAATTTTGTCATTGTAAAATTTAATTAACTCAAAGAAATAAACCCATATTATATACCATAAGTAAGTAACTAAGCTCAGAGAAATAAACATAGGATCTTCCTAATAGGTTTTTTTTTGTTTTTTTTGTTTTGTTAAATGGATCTTCCTAATAGAGAGTTGCTGCGCGGTTTGCTTTCCTTGGACGTTTTGTTTTCCTAGACGGTTTGTTTCATGGTCGGTTTAATTCCTGGACGGTTTGTTTCCTGGACGAGTTGATGATTTCCTGGACGTCGAGTTGCTAAATCGATTTGTTTCCTGGTCGCTCCTGGACGTCGAGTTGATACCTGGTTTCTTAGCAATCAAGGGCTGGCTGGGTTTGTCGGGTTGGATTCTTTCAATCTCTGCTGTCCCTCCATCCAGGGAGTAGAACTAGTCTGATAGTGGAGGCCGATAGATTTCTTCATGGAGGCGACACATCCAGCTAAGGGGGCTGCCCCTGCGGCTGGCAAGGAGGATGATGGATCTTCTAGGCGTTCCTTTGCGCAGGTTCTGGGGAAGGCGATTAAAGAGGACCTTGACGATAAGCCGATGGATTCCACGACCTTTAGGAAAGACGAAAGTCCGGCTTTGAGGCTATCTGATTCGGATGTGGCAAGAGGTGAGTCTCATGTTTCTAATCATATCGTAGTTATGAAGTTCTCAAGTTTTAGGCTGTCGTTAGATTCGATAAGAGACTCCATTCATAGATCTTGGGGGGATATCCGGAGAGTTCATAATGGGTCTTATTGATCCTAGGCATGTGATGGTTTACTTACAATCTGAAGAAGAAGTCAAGAAAGTGTTATCCAAGGAATCCTTTACGATTCGGGGAGTTCGATATAAAATGTTTCGTTGGCATCCAGGTTTTAGTCTATGGGCGGATCCGGAATTGGATCCATTATGGATTGAACTCCCTAATCTTCCTTTAGCCTTTTTTCTCCCGGCAATCATGAAGGGAATTGGAGATTCCTTCGGTAACTTTCTTCGGATTGATGATGGTACAAGATACTTTGCTCGCCCAAAGGTCGCACGCATGTGTGTTGAGATGGAAGTATCAAAACCTCTCCCACATAAGATATGGCTTGACAGCCCAAAATATGGAGGATATTGGCAAAAACTTGAGTATCTAGGATTCAAATACTGTGACCATTGCTCCCTAATTGGGTATGAGAAGGATTACTGTAGAAATTTGGTTGGAAGGAAGAGCGAAAAACCAAAATCTGCTGGAAAACCTTATAAAGAATTTCAATCTCTAGACAAGGCCAAGCAAAAACAAACTACGGTTGAAGAGAAGCAAGATCCTCAAGTGCCAAAGCAAATGCATGTCCCGGTGGTCAAAAAAGCGATGAAAGCTAATGGAAATATAGGACCTAGCGGAGCCAAAAATTCACAAGGAGTTGAGGTTAGTAGTGCACATGAAAAAGAAATCAAAGAGAAAACAAGGGGAGAGGAATTCGACAATGTGATATCGTCTAACAAATATGGGGTTCTTGCGGAAGAACATTCGGAAGGAGTTGGAGAAGGTAATGAAGAAAAACTAAAAACCCAAAAAGTACTCAAGACGGCGGAACAACACACAAGGATGACGTTGAAAATACACAAGATATATTAAAGGGGGCTGGCTACACAACCAGTGAAATCAGAATGGCAATGTTGAAAGAGTAATGTGATGAAGCAAAGCCTGAAGACGGATATGCTAAAGCGGCCCCGCTGTGGATTGTCCCTTTTGTGGCAGACAATAGCTCAGATAATGCACAAGGTCAGTCTAAGATTGCTGAAACAGAGGACCAACAGTCCTTACAGAAAGCACTTTCGCAGAATTCAGGGGATATAAACATGGTCGAAGAGAGACACAAAACATGGGATACAAACAGGGCCGAGGTGCAGCACAGAACATGGGACAGATTGGTGCATTATGATTCAGGGATACACAAACTTGTTTCGATGGATTTGGGGGCCAATGCACTGGATAATATCGGACAGCAGGGGACTTGCTCAACAATGAAACAGGGTGTTCAACTTCTGCAACAGCCGCAGGGAGCTGGAACCTACCTTTTAATGAGTTTGCATGCCGACAACATACAAGCACAGGAAGCAGCAGTTAATGCACATAATTTGCAGGTGCAGGCAGGATGCAACAAGTCAGAAAATCATGCCTTGTCAGATGATGAGTCGGATGCACATACGTCTTCTAATAACATGGTTGAGTCAGGTCATCATTCTGACGAAGCTAGGACGAAAGGTAAAAAGAAGAGTTCAAAGAATGGACCCGTGGGGGGGGGGGGGGAGCCGGAGAGTGACACGAAACATGACTACTCCAGGTATTCATAATGATAAATAATATTATGTTCTGGAATGCACGGGGAGTTGGTAACCGGGCGACCCGATGCAGATTAAAAAAGCTGGTTAAAGATAACAATGTTAAGATACTTGCCATTGCGGAACCTATGATTCAAGCTTCAAGGCACATGGAGATTGCAGGCAAAGTGAGTCTGTCTTGCTTTGCAATGAATGAGGAAGTTGGCGGAAAAATATGGCTCTTCTGGGATAAT
Organism: Berberis thunbergii; assembly: GCA_003290165.1. NCBI lineage: Eukaryota > Viridiplantae > Streptophyta > Magnoliopsida > Ranunculales > Berberidaceae > Berberis > Berberis thunbergii. The sequence continues at coordinate 108,782 of QNQO01011165.1, read as the reverse complement.
AACCTACAAGTGGATATATTAATTCGCACCGACCAACTGATTCATTGTAAGGTTACTATCCTTTTTTCCAATATCGTTTTCTACACTTCCTTTGTATATGCAAAATGTTCAGTACAGGAGAGACGAAGCTTATGGGAGGACATGGAGCACATTGCAATGGGTATGAATGAATCCTGGATCATTGGCGGCGACTTCAATGTCATTGTCGAAGGCGGAAAAAAAATTAGGCGGGCGCCCTCCTAATCAACTGGCAATGTCGGAATTTTCTAGATGTATCTCGAGTTGCGGACTTATAGATTGTGGGTTTGAAGGACCAAAATATACTTGGTGTAACAACCAAAGAAGAGATGACATAACCTGGGCTCGACTGGATCATTTTTTGGGCAATTCAAACTGGCTTACTCTTATGCAACATTCTCGGGTCAATCATCTACTTAGAGCATGCTCTGATCACGCACCATTGCTACTTTCTTTGCCTTTGTCACAGAGGGCAGCTATGTCACCATTCAGATTTCAAAATATGTGGTTAAATCATGATGATTTTTTGGGATTTGTGGACAAAACTGGAACTCTCCGGTAGATGGTTCTGGGGCTATGTATATCGTGACCATTAAACTTAAGCGCCTCAGAGGAGCTTTGAAAATATGGAATAGAGAAACTTTCGGTAATATTTTCAGATTGGAGAATGATATTGCAAGATTGGAATCTAGTTTAATGCAGGGTTGGGATACAAATGATATGGTTAATCTGAATAGATGTCAGGTTGAACTCAAAATGGCGCTGATAAGAGAAGAAATTTACTGGAAGCAAAAATCAGGTGAAAATGAATTCAAAGAAAGAGATGCGTGCACTAAATTTTCTTTGCTTCCGTCAAAACCAAGCAAAAAAGAAGAGCGATCACAAAAATCCATGACATGGATGGGAATTTAATCACGGATTCGAGAGATATTATGTTGGAAGCGAATAATTTTTTTGGATCCATGCTTTCATCAGGAGGATACAAAGAGGATCTAGAACTCATGAAGTGCATTCCGAGCTTGATAAGGGAGGAGGACTGTGATTCACTCATGAAGTCTCCTGACTTAGAGGAAGTCAGAAAAGCAGTTCTTAGCATTCCTCATGATAGTGCACCGGGCCCGGATGGCTTTACAGCTGGTTTCTTTCATAGATGTTGGGACATTATTGGTCTGGATATATGGAAAGCCGCAAAGGAATTCTTTGACTGCCAAGTGATGCCAGGTAGTTTCTCTTCCAATTTTTTGGCTCTTATTCCTAAAATTGAACAACCCATTTCTTATTCTGATTTTAGGTTTATTAGTCTGTGCAACGTGGTTTATAAAATTTTTAGTAAAATCCTTTGCTTGAGATTGGGTAAGATACTCCCAAATATTATCTCTTTAGAGCAGGGGCCTTTCGTACAAGGGAGACTTATCTTAGAGAACATTGGCTTGACACAAGAATTAATGAGAGAGATTGGCAAAAAAGTGATTGGGAACAACGTAATGTTCAAGTTGGATATGGAAAAGACGTATGACAGAATTGAATGGGGATATCTCTTGGCGTTTCTCCGTAAATTTGGTTTTAATAACAGAATATGTCATCTGATCTCAAATTGCGTAACTCATTGTGGATTCTCGGTGTTGATGCAAGGCAAGTATGACAGGTATTTCAGATCTTCTAGGGGTCTTAGGCAAGGTGACCCTCTCTCCCCCTTACTCTTTGTTATTGCAGCCGAAGTACTAAGTAGAGGACTCTCTCGAGCTTTTCGTAGAGGGGAAATTGGATTTTATCACATGCCCATGACGACCTCCCCGATTACTCACCTCTTGTATGCTGATGATTCACTGGTTGTCTTGAATGGTAGGAAAAAATCCATTACAAGATGTATGAAGTTCATAGATAGATATTGTTGGCCATCAGGAGAGAAAATTAATACTGAGAAAAGTTCGTTCATGATTGATAAGAAAGTTAGTGCCGAAAAAATAATTTTAATCAAATTATGGACAAGCTTCTCTTACAAGCAGTCCCCGTTCACATACCTTGGAGTACCCATTTATCAAGGCAGATGCATAATTTCTTACTATGATGATTTGGTAAATAAGATCCACAATAGAATTCAGGACTGAAAATCCCGACTGTTGTCGCCAGGGGGCAGATTGACTTTGATCTGACATGTTTTATTGTCTATGCCGATTTACACTATAGCAGCTACAGTGGTCCCTATGAAGATCTTCAGAAAATGATTGCAGATTTATTTTGGGGAGATCATGAAGGGAGACATAAACGGAAATGGATTGCATGGAATAAAATCAGTGTTACTAAGGAAGAAGGTGGATTAAATGTTAGAAATCTGGACGATACTATAAAAGCTTTTCGAGTTAAGTCCCTTTGGAATCTGATAAACACCAACTCTTTATGGGCAAAGTTTTTAAGGAAAAAATATTTGAAAGACAGAGGTTCCAATCCGAAAACAAGAGCTTAAAGTCGGGGCCTCCCCGTTTATGAAAGAGTTGTTGGTGCATAAAAATTTTATAGTGGAAAATTCCACTTGGAGGATCACTAGAGGTAGCGTCAGCTTCTTTGAGGAACACTGGGCTAAGGATGAAATCTTTATTAGAAATGAGGAAGCCGAGACAAATGATATTTGGCCTTCCTTAAGGCAAATGTGCAGGGATAATTTCAGAATTTTATCCCTGGGAATGCAAAGACAAGCTCAAGAGGCGTACAAGACAATAGTGAAAGGCGATGATGGCGATTGGGACACTAGAATATGGATACCAAATAATGATGGTATGTTTTCTATCAGCTCTGTATGTGAAATTCTAGGTGGCAGAGGGACACCTGATGACTTCTGGAATTGGATCTGGCACCCTCTTCTGCCTTCTAAAATTTCCGTTTTCATATGAAAAATTATTAAAAGGGCTATACCCATAGATGGAGAAATGAGAAGAATTGGGTGTCAGTTGGCTTCTAAATGTGGATGTTGTGCTCAATCTGAGGAGGAAACAATAAAACATCTTTCTTGGAGGGTGATTTAGCAAGCAGAGTGTGGAGACATTTCGACTTGGTGTTTGACATACTCGCACATAGACCGGTTGAAGTCTATACCATGCTAAAGGTGTGGTTTAGGAAGGCGAGGAAATCCTCACTATCAGGTCCCTCCTTCATCTCACTCCTCTTTTTATTGTATGGGAGCTTTGGATTCAGTGAAACATAAAACTTTATGACGGAAAGGAGTGTTCGTCAAGCTATGTGATCATTAAAGTGTATCACTGGATTAAATGTGTTGCAAAATTTTTTAATCCTAAATCAAAGGAAACTAATGGGGCGTTGCTCAATAGATTGGGTATACAGGAAAAAAAAGTAGCCCTGATTCCTCCCCGGACGGTGTATTGGAATTTCCCTCCTATGGGATGGTATGTGCTCAATGTAGATGGATATTGTATGGAGAAGACTACTTCTGGAGGTTTTGTTATTAGAAATGAAGAGGGTAACTTTGTGGCAGCTAGACAATGTTTTTTGGGGGAAGGAACAAATAATTCAGCAGAAACGAGGGCCTTGCTTGAAGGCTTGAGATTTTGTGTTGACTAGGGTGTCCGACCATGCGTCATTCAAACGGATTCCATGATGGTTAAACAATGGCTTTCCCAAAAAACAAAGATACCTTGGTTCCTTAGCAATTGGTGGAGGGAGATACGAGAGATGATTAAGGATACGGGGTGGCATTACATCCATGTGTTCAGAGAGCTAATTCAGTAGCGGACGCTTTGGCTAGATTGGCACAAGTGGAGCATATGTCTCATACTTATTCGTGGGGATCGCTCCCTAAAAGAATAAAGTCATTAATTATTCTTGACAAGAATAAGACGGCATATCTTAGACTTCCGGATGTTAAATGAGTGTGGTTATCTCTGATACAACTTGTTTACGGCAGTCTGAGGGTCGCAAGAAACAATTCGGCGAGTGTGTTGGAGCTGTGGTTATGAAAAGGAGAAGAAATTATCTGGAAAAACAGGGGAGATACTCTGTTTTGAAGGGGCAACAGACTGGACAGACTGCTGGTTTCAGTTCAATGCAGTGATATGGTCAGGGGCAGGAATGCCTGTGTTCGCTGAATTGGTTTGATGCGGTCTCAGGACAGTATGATTGGCTTGGAATCTGGACAGCGTGCTCTGTCTCGCTGGACAGAGTGAAATATTTTGGCGACCTGATTTACACTAGACAGGGTAATGTCTGGATGGACAGAGTGTTTAATTTTGCGGAATTGCTGCTGCTTGGGCAGCGTTTTGTTTGTGATAATTTGATGCTGTCTTGGGAGTCAGCAGACAATGTTGATGCTGTCTCGAATATGGTAGGTATGGTGCTGGTTTGTTTTCGCAGGAATTGGATAGCAAGGTGCAAAGTGGGTTTGTTATTGATGGCAAGTTGCAAAGTGTTATTGCAAGTTGCTTCCTGCAAGTTCCTTTTTGCAGGTTGCAAGCTTGTTTATTATGCAAGTGCAAGTTTTTCAGGATGTTAACTGGCAAACTGAATTTTGTGTACAAGTAGTGAAAGTTGCAATTTTGTGCACGGTTACTTGGGCATAGATTTTCGGATTCATGTTTCAAGGCCATTTTTATGTGGCCCTAACCTTCGTTAAGATCTTTTAAGGTTTTATTTGTTTTAGGCAGAATTTGTTCAGTGTTTTTTTGTTTCGTATGGGCTAGTCCCATTGGTTTTTTCTTATTCGGGTAAAGTCGTAATGTACCCCCGAAATGTGTAAAACATTTTTTGGTATAATAAAGGTCTGGCATCCCATAGTTGCCCCTCCCCACTGGAGGTTTAATTAAAAAAAAAAAAATCTTCCTAATAGATTATTTGCAAGGCATGTAGTTGTTAAATTACGTGATGATTCCCTCATATTTTTGTGAGGTTTCATAAATTGGAATTAAGAAAAATATAGAAGGAAGTTAAATTTGTGTAAGCTTAATCATAAATCACAAATTACTTTGATAGCTATCTCGAGACGCTTCCAAGAGTCGAAAGGATCAGTGTAGGTACGCTTACATATAGGTTTTTTTTTTTTTTTTTAGTTTGACCCTCACTAGTTTAAGCGAGATGTGTCAATTTCATTTTACCTCCTTTTGCTGATTATGTACTCTTGTTAAAAGGGACATTTGGCACCATCTTCTACTGATTCTGGGTCATCAGGGAATCTAATAATCGATTTCTACTGGGTGAGTTTTTGCTATGTGGTGTTTGCTATGTTTTGTCTATAAAAGTTTGGTTTCAACTTGCTAGCTTTCAGAGCTATTTTTTCAGGAATCTTTTTCCTTTGTGTTAGTTATTATATTGCTAAAAGTTATTGCAACAACCTTTAAGCAGCATTTGTAGGAAACATTGGAGCCAAGCTGTCCCCACTTGAGCATGGTTCCGACTTCTGAGCAGTGTTGCATGGACGTTGCTATGGGTGTCAAGACTTATACAGGGCCCCAAAATCAGGCCATGGGCTTTAGATTATATTTGAAAAAATTGAAGGAAAAGAGAGATTCACACAACAAAACACAAGTTATTTGATTTAGTCAGACCGCTTGATGTATGATAGCTTTTGATTTCTTTAGCAGCTAAGGTCTTAGGTAATAGCAATTTAACATCATATCAGTGCAGTCTTGTTAGCCGATGGACAATTGGACTGGACTTGAATCTCAATACACTCCCTAATATGTCAATGGAAAATGAATATATGCACAAAATTAAACTTATACTCGGTGACAAAATGTTCACAATTACAAGGAAATTATGATGAGCAATTATTTTGCAAAAAAAGGGAAGTCTTTGCTTGAATTGATCTTTCAGACTGCCATCCTTGTTAACATGCTCTAACTGTCTTTCTACTCTTGTTTTCATTAATTGAAAATTGCTCATATTTCATCTTTCGTGGATAAACTTTTCTTTTTTATCAATCTTGACGTGTTATGGTATCATAGCCTTCATCAATGAACTAAATATATAGTTCTCTTATTTATGGCTTTCATGAGATAAAATTTAAACGCGATATGTAGTTATCCTCCGTGTTTGACAATGTAATTATTTGATATATTTTGCATGCCTGCAGGGTATGGAGTTGTATCCTCGGATTGGTAAAAACTTTGATATTAAGGTCTTTACAATCTTGGGCAGTTCTTGCTGTGACTTATTGCATCAAACAGGTTAAGTTTTTTTGTTTTTTTTACCTTGATGATAAAATCGGATTAGTTTGTAAAACACCTTAGTAGTTTCATCTCAATATTCCTTTTAACTGATACATGCAATTGTTATACAAGCGCCAATCCCTTTAAATGATAATTTTGCTCTCAAAATTTTTTGTGGCATTTAACATATACACAGTCAGTGAGTACACCTGAACATCATGTTGCCACTACTGTCTTTGTTACTGCTTAGATGAACTTTTCTCTGGATCTATGCAATATTATACTGTCTCAATGCATGGTTTCAGTACGAGGAGAACGAGTATGCAGCTGATTCTATGCTTGTAAATATTGCATTGATGTTGGTGTACGTATCAAAGTTTTTTTGGTGGGAAGCTGGATACTGGAGCACCATGGATATCGCACATGATAGAGGTCTGTAAATTACGATACTGTTAAAGTTCCACATTTATGCTTATGATCATGGTATTTAGATGAGCTTGAAGCGAATTTTACAACCCTTTTTCTAGCCCGGGATATCCATGGCTACTAATATAATCTGCTAGTTAATCTTGATCGAGTGAGATTTATATGATCATGGCATAAAATTAGGTAGATCCGAAGTATTCATATAATCGTAAAAAGGTGTATGGCTGCATTAACCTACAAACTACGGATATCCAACATCTATTCGACGATCATCTTAAATTAACCAAAAGTGGATCATGTGTCTAAGCTACATCTTTTCGTCTTTTGATATCATAATGAGCTATTTTCTGTGAATTTGTGGTGCCACCCTATTATCTTTGGAATATATTTGGTTGTTCATTTCACTGATGCTCGTCTTGTTTTCAACAGCTGGCTTTTTATATTTGTTGGGGATGTTTGGTATGGGTTCCATCTGTCTACACTTCGCCTGGAATGTATCTAGTCAACCATCCTGTTAATCTTGGTACTCAGGTAAGAAACTATGATGAAACATAAAACAATTATCAATGATTTTGTGCGTAGTAGCAAACGAGCTATTCCTTCTTTTCTTTGGCAAAATCTGCAACTTAATTATGTCAACAAACGTGACATGAGAGCCAAACTTTTGTGTTAACCTGAGAATCCGTGTTATTGAGTTGGGTTTACGTTAAGTTTGGAGTTGCCAAGCTGATGATGGTTATGCACAATCTTGAGCTACTTGCATTTGCATCATATATGGAGATGCATACGATAATAATATTGCCTTGCTTGTAATAGTTTCTTGTGTTTTCTCAGCTCGCACTGTTTATTCTTGCCGTTGATGGCATCTTGTGTATATATATCAACTACGACTGTGATAGGCAAAGACAAGAATTTCGCAGAACAAATGGGAAGTGCTCAGTCTGGGGAAGGGCTTTGCAAAGGTACTTCCGTTTACAATCAGATTATCAGTTGACTCATTTTCTTGGTTTACAATCAAATGGGAAGGCAAAGCCTCACATTGCTAAGCATCAAATTAAATTAAAGAAGATAAACAATTTATTAAATGGAAGTAAAATTGAGACAACTTAATTAAAACAAACTAGACAAAGATCCATGAAATACAGACAGACAAAGATCTATGAAATACAGATAAACAAAGATACAATTCATTGATTCACTCAGACTTAGAGAAAGCAGAAAAAGAACGCAACAGACATCCACCGAAAAAGAACGCAACAGATAACCACCCATCCCATACTGATTCACTCGGAAAAAGCAGAAAAAGAACTCATATTCACTCTTCATTTTATTCCTCTTCTCCTTCCTCATCATCATCTTCATCTTCATCTTCATCAACAAAATAAACATCAATCTTGTAGACATTAAGAGCAGAAAAATCTGCAAAACTAATGTCGGGGTTCTCATGATCATTAGGAATTTTAAATATTAAATCAAACTGCTTCAGAGTAGAACTAAGCCATGAGATATAGATCCCCGAGTTAGGGTTTCTCATCATAGTCTGGAAGTATGACCACAAGTCGTCATAGCCTTCAAAAGTAATAAAGTTTATCCATTCTTGTTGATTTCCTCCTCGATGATAAAGCACATGAACGGTATTCGGCTGAACATTTTGGGCCCGAAACGGCATCTCATCTAAAAAAAATTAATAATGATAGAGTTATTAGTATGATAGAGTTTCCGTAAAATTGATATTTTTTACGCAATGACATTAGTATAAAAAATTAATAATAAATTTACCTCCCCCTTCTATAGGAAATATTTCCATTCGATGGTATCCAAATCTAACATTCTTGGCATTAGCAACGAACTCAATCCATGAAGGGTATTCTCCCTGTATGTTATAAATGGCACCATGCTGAAAACCGGTTATAGACACATGGTGGGCATCCGGGCCATAAACAGTCATACTGAGAGGTCTATTCACGTCAAAAATGCGCTCTATAAGCCTCCTCATGTAGTTAGCAAGCTCAATGTAACTTTTTGCAACCCTCCACAAAAATAGTGAAGTAACTTCTACTCGAGCTGTTTGTGAGGAGGAAAAATAAACGATAGTGCGGACTCTAGTAGGTGGTGGTTTGGGGGGAGCAACATCAAATTCAGGATACTGTGATAAATCAAGTCGAGAAAAATCAAAGTCGGACATTGTTGAAGAGTGGAATAACGATGGTGAGTTTTTTGAATTTGCTTTGAATAGTGATGATAATGGTGATGTGAAATCAATCCTATTTATAAGCCGGTGGCGGAACAATTTTTTTGAATGCATATCTCTTTTGATTGATTTTTCTTTTGTTCACGCTCGGAGCTAAAAAAAAAAATAGATAATGATTGTCAACCACACAAAATACATGTACAATATCTACTCAACCACACAAAATTGTTAATGATTGTCGTGGCATGACCCACCAGTCGACTTTAGTTACTAGGACTTTAAGTATTTGTCGGACTCAACCAAAAGTGATATGTTTGCTTAAGAGCTAGGCATAGGACTTTAGGTACTTGTCTCATCCTGGTACAGTGGGGAGTCTCGTATTTGTTGTCTCATCCTCATACTTATTGTCTTTGGTCTTTTCTTTTGTTCACACTGAGAGCTACCAAACATATTTGACGTGCAACCAGCTGGATGAAAAGACTTGTGCAAGCTTGACTCTTCCAAGTCGTGGTCATTGCTACTCTTGCTTTCTTCTGCATGAAATATCAGATCCAATAGAGAAATCTCTATACTATACTGTAACACTTCTAATTGCAAGAAGAGAGATTCAAAAAATCATCCCACTCCCTTTGTTGTGCAAGAAGATGGCTGATACAGTTGTCCAAGTTGTGGTCTCTCCATTCCTTGTGGTACTTTGACAATTTAAGCTCCTTAATTCAGAAAAAATTTAAAGGTCCAAATTCAATAGTTTACACATTTTTAGGTAAATATAATCGTTAAATTTTGGTGAAAGATCAAACAATTGGATCGTTCTTGAGATACGTGTTGAACCGTTTAGATTTTGATAAAATATCTCTAGTTAAATCTAACGGTACAAATTTAATTATGCACTTATTTTGAAAAATATCTCTCGAGATGTGTGAATTATTAAATTTGAATCGTTAAATTTTTCTCGAGATTAATATACTATTAAATTTGGACAATTAACTTTACCTAGAGATGTATGTTATAGAGATATTTCAAAGTATACAACAATTTATAGAGAGCAACTAATTATTGTGCGTGTTAGATCAAAATCATATACAAAGATTTCAAAGTATCCTCCAACCTTCGTTCAAATTGCTCGATTTGGAACACTGGAACACCCATTGGACACAGGAGTGTATCCGAGCTTAATGAGATAAAAAGTACGAAGATGAGACAATAAGTACGAAAATGAGACAAAAAGTACGAGGATGAGACAAGAAGTACCAGGCTACCCACTGCCCACTAGAAATTAGCCAATTACCAGTGTTGCATCATAAGGAAACAAGGTTCGTACTCTTGTTCTATGATTTATTTATTTACTCGTCTAAGTGAATGATTTGTTTTTGTACTAATTGTTTAGTGTTTAGAATGATATTTAATGGAAACCAATGTGTGGCTAGTTTTTGTTATGAAATGTTGAAGAAAGTCAACAAAGTTTTTTTTTTTCTATTGATGGATTATAATAAGGAACTTTATTAATATTCGCATTCAATTAGATTATAATTGCAATTTATTGTACTAATATATTGGAGGAAGTTAAACTAAAAAATGTGATAAATATGAGCTATTATTAATTGGTATGGTGTTCACATAAAAAGCCAACTCATAGATTAATCAAAATTTATCATGTCATTGGAAGCCAATAAGATATATAGATAACAAACTGAAGGAGGTGACCGCATTGGCATGGTGTTCATTGGAAGCCATCTTCTTGCACAACAAAGGGAGTGGGATGATTTTTTTTTAGAGATTCTAAATGTCGAGGATTTGGGCGAGGAAAACAGCGAGGGAAATAAAGTGGCGAGGTGAGAGCCGTTCATTTCCCTCGAAATACGTGCAAAAAAAGTCAATTCACGCATTTCGAAGGAAATGAACGGCTCTCACCGCGCCACTTCATTTCCCTCGCTGTTTTCCTCGCCCAAATCCTCGACATTTAGAATTTTCCTTTTTTGAATCTCTCTTCTTGCAATTAGAAGTGTTACAGTATAGTGTACAAGAGAAATTCTAAATGTCGAGGGAAAGGGCGAGGAAATCAGCGAGGGAAATGATCTGGCGAGGTGAGAGCCGTTCATTTCCCTCGAGATCCACGTGAAAAAGTCAACACACGGATCTCGAGGGAAATGAACGGCTCTCACCTTGCCAGATCATTTCCCTCGCTGATTTCCTCGCCCTTTCCCTCGACATTTAGAATCTCTCGGTGTACAATATCCACTCAACCACACAAAATTGTTAATGATTGTGGTGGCATGACCCACCAGTAGACTTTAGGTACTAGGACTTTAGGCCTTTGTCTCATTCTCGTACTGTATTTGTCTCATACTCGGTACTAGGACTTTAGGTATTTGTCGACTCAATCAAAAGTGATATGTTTGCTTAAGAGCTAGGCATAGGACTTTAGGTACTAGGACTTTAGGTATTTGTCTCATCCTCGCAGTAGGACTTTAGGTATTTGTCGACTCAATCAAAAGTGATATGTTTGCTTAAGAGCTAGGCATAGGACTTTAGGTAGTTGTCTCATCCCCGTACAGTGGGTAGCCTCGTACTTGTTGTCTCATCCTCGTACTTCTTGTCTCATTAAGATAATATCATACGAAGATCATGGACCAATACTCATGACTCTACATAGCTTGCTAGTTAGATTAATAATTTAGGTCAATTTTGTACTAATATTCGCAAAGTTAGATTTAATAATGTGTAAAGAGTGCTGGTACAGAACCAGAGCTTACCATGATATCAAACTGTTTTTTGCATCTCTTACTTCACAATTGGATTCAATACGATTGACATCACCATTTGAAACACCTCCCCACAGCTTTTTGGATGTGTGTTTAGATCGAGGAGCAATCTCTCTCCTTGCCAACAACTTAAAAACGTTTCCGCCACTAACCAAACCAAAAAAAAACACTAAACAAACAAAATGTTTTCAAAATCCTCAACATTTAGCAAAAAAAAGGGCAATCAAACCAAAATTAAACTTGATTCTGCAAACCTTCGTGAATTAGATTTCTCTGACAGTGCTTGTGGAGGAAAACTACCTCAAGGATTCGAAGACGTCGAGGGCACATTTCCATCATTCACCATCATTTCTTTCCTTCTGTTAAACACCGTACTCTTCTTCCTTCTCCTCTGTTGATTCAATTAACCTAGCACCTTCACTGACATAATCAAACATAGTCAACGCAATTTCTAACCTTTCCCCCACTCAACACAAACAAAAGGCATACTCAAGCGGAAGAGAGATGCTAGATGGCGAGGAATGAGCGAGGAAACCAGCGAGGGGAGTGAGGTGGAGGGAGGGGAACCATTCCCTCCCTTCGGAATGCGCACGTTGAATTTTTTTGCACGCATCCCGAGGGGAGGGAATGGTTCCCCTCCCTCCACCTCACTCTCCTCGCTGGTTTCCTCGCTCATTTTCTCGACATTTAGAATTCCCCCAAGCGGAATGCAGAGTTCACTGAAGGGGAATTCTAAATGTCGAGGAAACCAGCGAGGAGAGGGACGTGGCGGGGTGGGAGCCGTCCACTCAGCTCGAGATGCGCGCACAAAAAATTGTGGCACGCATCCCGAGTGGGGTGGACGGCTTCCACCCCGCCACGTCCCTCTCCTCGCTGATTTCCTCGCCCGTTTCCTCGCTCTCTAGCCTCACTCTTCATTGAAATATCTTTATAAAGTTTAGTCTAATTTTATATCTCGAACTAAATTCTTCAATTGAGTTCTTCTAAATTATTTTTTCTTCGAAAAATTTGTTGTTTACCACTAGTTGTAAAAACGTTGATAGACACTAAGAAATACATAGAGTAATACAAAATAAAGAAGATAACAATATAATTAACACAAATGACAATTTAGGTTAAATCTAAGTGCTAAAACTAGAATTTTAAATTACATAACAATTGTTTCATACTTTTATTAATTAGTAAAGAAGAAAATGAAAGAAGTTGGAAGAGAAGGATAAAAATTGGAATGTCATGTTTATGTAATTTTTGTAGGAAACAAAGTCAATCACTATAATTAGTTGTTATTTTTAATTCGTTAAGCTAATTCATTCTTTAATATTATGGTTTAACGTTGGACCAAACCCAACCAAGAGCCTCTTGTTTGGATTGGATTTTGAGTCAAAAATTTTGAGTCCTAGGATCCCAACCCTTTCTTTTATCTTTATTTTTTTTTCAATTACTTTTTTTTGTAATTTTTAGGATTTTTTTTGGGAAAATGACTTTTAGGGCCTACTTTTTAACAAAATAGACAATTTAGATACCATAGTTGATGTAATGGCTAATTTGTGCCTAATTTTACACTTTTATGACTAACAATGACTTTTTTATTAACCCAGGTTAATCCATAAAGTTATATGACATATTTACCTTCCTAAATAAATAGAAAATCTAATTTTATAGTTTTATGACCAACAATGACTACAGAGAAAAAAAAACCTACGTTAATTTTTATTGAACGACAATTTTAGTTACTCTTTGTTATTGACCAACAAGGACTATAGAAAAAAAATTTAATTGTTATTGACTAATTTTAGTTACATTTTTGTTTGTTTTATTGACCAACAAGGATTATAGAAAAAGAAAAAAAACTACGTTAGTTGTTCTTGTTGGTCAATAAAACTAACAAAGATTAATTAAAATTGGTCAATAACAATTAACGTAGGGTTTTTTTGTAGTCCTTGTTGGTCAATAACAAAGAGTAACTAAAATTGTCGTTTAATAACAATTTTATATTATAAATCCTAATTTTTCATATGATAAATCCTAATCTTTTTTCAGGTCAGTTAACAGACTATTTTTTTTGTAGTCATTGTTAAAATTGTCGTTCAATAACAATTAACGTAGGGTTTTTTTTCCTGTAGTCAGTAGCGGATCCAGGAATTTCATTAAGGGGGGCAAAGTGACAAAAACCATAAAATAACATAACAACATTTATTTGCATGAATCTTGAGTTATATTGTACAACATTTATTTGCATGAATCATGAGTTATATTATTATAATTTCAAGATTCTAAAAGTGTATTTTAGCTACCAATCAAGTTATTCATTACAAATGTTTGGAAATTTTAATTAAACTAATTTGAAAATAAGATTGACGCTATAGATTTAAGGTAAGATATAGATAGATTTTTTTTATAAGATATATTTTAAGAATATTTTAGAAGACATTCAATGGGTTTTCAACCGGCTTGTTGTATTCAAAGAAAAATCAATCAAAATATTGTTACCTATCTATGCTAGTCACTAAGGGAAACCAATATACATGAAGCACAAAACTACATAATGTAATGTATTTGTAATAACTATTTGATACATTATATTAGATAGTGGAGGCAAAAGGGGGCTTGGGAAATGTTTGATAAATAGAATGGGGCAATCTAACAAATCCTACATAATTACGACCCATTTACACCATGTACTACAAAGAATTTTCATAATTGAGGGAGCAATTTCAAAAGTATGATAAATAAAACGGGGCAATTTAACAAATTTTAAACAACTAGGACCCACTTACACCATGTATTACAAAGGATTTTCATAATTGAGAGGACAACTTGGAAAGTGTGATAAATAGAAGGGGGCAATCTTAACAAATCCCAAACAACTAAAACCTACTTAAACCATGCACTATAAAAAATTTCAAAATTGAGGGGGGTGGGCAACTGCCCCCCTTGGGCTCTATGTGGCTCCGCCACTGCCTGTAGTCCTTGTTGATCAATAAAACTAACAAAGAATAACTAAAATTTGTCAATAACAATTAACATAGGATTTTTTTTTCTGTAGTCCTTGTTGGTCAATAACAAAGAGTGACTAAAATTGTCGTTTTTTTTTTTTTTTTTTTTTTTCTGTAGTCCTTGTTAGTCATAAAACTATAAAATTAAGTTTTCTATTTGTTTAGGAGAGTAAATATGTCATATAACCTTATGAGTTAACCTGGGTTAATAAAAAAAGTCTTTGTTAGTCATAAAAGTATAAAATTAGATACAAATTAGTTATTACATCAACTATGGTATCTAAATTGTCTATTTTGTGAAAAAGTAGGCCTTAAAAGTCATTTTCCGTTTTTTTTTTCTCTTTCAAGATGCGATCCACAAAATTTATGGGAATTTTGTGAAATGTTTTTTGAATGAATAATGATGGATGGTTTCGAAGTGGATAACTAAAAAGTAAAGGTTTTTGTTTAGCAAAAATTATATTGTAATATTGTTGGTAGGCTGATTAAGTCATATAGCTACACGATAATGAGATCTGATTACGTGATCAAAGTTAACAGGTTTAAGAGACGTGGTTTTGAGTTTTGACTCATGAAGTGTTAACGCCATGTGTAGGGCAACAAGGAAACAACGGAGTTTGGTTTATCGTAAACTATTAAAGAAAATGAAAGATGGATGCGAGAAAAAATTGTTAAATAGAGTGATACTACAGTGCATCGGGCTTTTGCCTGGTGTTGTGCCTGGTGCAATCAGGCACCGTCCATTTGCCTCGAGATAGGAATGGACGGTGCCTGGTCGCCACCAGGCAAAAGCCCGATGCACTTAAGAATTTGCCTGTTAAATATTATGAGGACTGTGGAATTTTGTGACCTTTATCGTCATTTTGTTAACGTCATACATGTAGTGTACAGTGAATTTGAAATGGTGATCCTTCAAACCATTGCTAACTTTTTCGAAAATAAAATCATTTGAAATGGCTACCAGTAAAAAAAAATGTGATAAAGACAACGACGAAAAAAATGACTTTTTACAACCTTGAGATACACATAAACATTTTGAGAATTTTATCATTCTTTCAAGATCACGCCATGTCACCCTGATTGCAAAACATGATTGCAGAAACCTAATTTACTAGCAATTTTGAAAGAAAAAAAAATTGTCTCAATCCCCATCTTCCCTTTTTTTTTTCCTCATCTCTCTGTTCTCACCAACACCGCCCCTTCCTCGCCTCATTTTCCTCTCAATTCATCTCCATCCCCGCCTCCTCTTCCTCTTTAATTTTCCACTTTCTCCCTCTGTTTAGATGGGACGCCAACCCTCAATCTCCCTCTGTTTCATGTTTAACTCTTTACTTTTCTCTTTATCTTCATTCTCAGTCATACATGCACCATCGCATATACAACTCAACAACACATCTGCCATCAACAGTTAGACACATGAAATAATAAAGAGATTAGACAATTAAACATAGAGTAAACTTTCAACCATAAGATGCCTTTTTCTTGCTTTCAATGTGCTTGGTAATTTAGTTTTGATTGGATTCTACTTTGCTTTTAAGTGTTTTGGTGAGTTGGATATTGGAGTCCAAAATTGAAAATGGATTTGGTTTTTTGTTTGATTACTTTCTTGTTATTAGATGGGAAAAACATGCCTTCACAAACCACCATGAAATCTTGGATTGATGATTTGCACATGCCATTTAAATCAAAGATATTTGCGAGTTTGATGAGATTTTAAACGGTCATGACAAAAAATTGGTCGTATTACCTGGTTGGCTGCCTAGAATTGTTATTCAATATTAATATACAAGAAAGGATATGGACCCATCATTCCTTCAAACTCCTTTATTTTCACTCCCATTTCTCTCTCTTCTTCAATTTTTATACAATCAACAAACTTCATGTCATCACTCAACCACAATTCCTTCAAACACCCGATGAATTTAATGGCCTAAAGGTAAATAAATACCTAAGTATCACAAGGATAAAATCAAGTGCATGTTTTGATTTTGAAAGAAATTTGAATGTCGAAGCATTGGGAATTACAGTATTATGAAGGAACCTCTCAAAACCAATTTGGACATTAAATCATACCTATGCTACAAAGTTAATACTCACAGTAAAGTTTGTACAAAGTTGTTGGTACATGAAAGAGAAACCTGACACTACATCACCTCAACAAATCTTGTGTTGTGGACCAACCAACCATTTTTTTTTTAACCAAGCTCAACTAGCCCATCGGACTCGGGAGCTCATGTCCACAAATAGTGCCCTGGATCCCCCCAAACACAGAGCGTTCTCTAAAAAAAACCCTCCTCCCGAGTCAATTCGTACGCCTCAACTTGGTCGAGTCGCAACAAAAAGACGAACGAGTTGAAACAGGTCCTTAACTCGTACGATTTGGGGCATTTTCTTAGCGCTTCGAATCGACTCGGAAGCCCTTTAAAACATTTTTTTTTTTTTTTTTTTTGTTATTTGTTAAAGAGTTGAAACAGACCCATATATACATACTTGTTTCGAGTTGAAATAGGCCCATACATACTTGTTTCATGTTTCAAAGATAAAATGAGTTAATATGTAGTAGGTGGTGGGTGTTGGGTGTGTACCTCTGTGCTAGTCGGTATTTTTTATCTTCATTTTATCTTCCTCACAATCACATACCAGTGAGTCAATCCCATTCTCCCTACCACCAGTCTATTAATTAATAGGATCTATTCCCCATCACCATTACCCTCACTACCCATTACCCCACTTTTTCACAATATTTGACTCGGATTTTCTCAACCCTGAAAATTTATATTTTCACAGACCATGTATGCAAGGCAAAAAAAAAAAAAAATTGCCATATGATCCCTGTTGTAGGGGTACGATAACTAATAATATGAGAAACATCCATTATTTTGACCAGTGGATTGCAAGCTTCACTGTTTGTAGAACTATAATTATCGAGTTCTGAAGTAAATCAAACATTTTTAATACACATAATGCACATGCATCTCTTGTTGAAAAATTACAGGATGCTTATGTTTGTGACTTGGATTAGAATTCCAGTTGATCAATACAATCAGAAAGTCCTTACATTATGTCATTCCCATGGATATAATGGCATTGTACATACACTTTTGACAAGGAACACCATGCGTTTTATGGTTTACAAGGTAAAGACCGACTATATGATGATTTCAAGCAGCGTACCCCAAGCCGTAAGTAGGCATGCCAAGTATTCCATTTGCCATGACTACTTCATGGTCCTGAAATTGGAGAACAAAAGGGATTAACATAAGCTCATTTTGATCAAATACAAGCACTGCATATACTGGAGATGGGGAGCATCAAATAAACACGTGAATACAAGCAGTAATTTTGAGAGCAAAGATCCAGAGAAAAGTTCATCTAAGCAGTATAATATTGAGACAGTATAATATTGCATAGATCCAGAGAAAAGTTCATCTAAGCAGTAACAAAGACAGTAGTGGCAACATGATGTTCAGGTGTACTCACTGACTGTGTATACGTTAAATGCCACAAAAAATTTTGAGAGCAAAATTATCATTTAAAGGGATTGGCGCTTGTATAACAATTGCATGTATCAGTTAAAAGGAATATTGCGATGAAACTACTAAGGTGTTCTACAAACTAATCCGATTTTATCATCAAGGTAAAAAAAAAAAAAAAAAAAACTTAACCTGTTTGATGCAATAAGTCACAGCAAGAACTGCCCAAGATTGTAAAGACCTTAATATCAAAGTTTTTACCAATCCGAGGATACAACTCCATACCTTGCAGGCATGCAAAATATATCAAATAATTACACTGTCAAACACGGAGGATAACTACATATATACCGCGTTTAAATTTTATCTCATGAAAGCCATAAATAAGAGATCTATATATTTAGTTGATTCACAAAAAAAAAAAGCTTCAATAGCTACAAGAACTAGAGAGGGCATAAAAACACCGTCGCTAATTAAAAGCTTTGCAAGGGCAAAAAACCGTCACAACATGTTTTTGTAGCTCTCCACACATAAAATTATATATATATATATATATATATATATTGTCATAATTGGAGAGTCTCTTTCTTTTACACTGTCATTCCTCTCCCTTTTCATATTGAAAACTCTAATAATGTATGGTTTCGTAAGGGCAGCGACTACTCCAGGGGCGGACCCAGGATTTTAGTCGAGGGGGGGGGGGGGGGAAATGGAAAATACTTATTAGTTGATAATAGTAGTTATCAATGGTAAAACCAATTTTTTTTTTTACCGAAGCTAGTAACTAATAAAAAAATTAACTATAAAAAATACAATTTTAAGCCAAAATAAGGTCACTATTGATAACCTTAGCAGTTAGCAGAAAGCAAACAAACATAATAACTAGAATATATAACTAATATCACAAAAGAATTTGTCTAGACAGCCAGACTTTAAAGCCATTTTTTGGCCAGGCTAGAGCATTTTTACACCTTTACTCATTCTCTTTAAAATACAATCACAAACGTTATCTATAGAAGGGATAAAAATGTAAAAAAAACTTAAAACCTGACCAAAAAGTGGCTATAAAGCCTGGTTGTCTAGACAAATTCTTTTGTGATATTAGTTATATATTCTAGTTATTATGTTTGTTTGTTTTTTGCTAACTGCTAAGGTTATCAATAGTGACCTTATTTTGGCTTAAAATTGTATTTTTTATAGTTAATTTTTTTTTATTAGTTACTAGCTTCGGTAAAAAAAATTGAGAATCACAAAATAATTAAGATAAGTTCTAGGTGAAGCTAAAAAAAATTTGAAACTTGCGAATCTAATATGATCATAATACAATTTCAAAGAAAAAATAGTTTATATGAGGCTCAAATTTTATACGAGTTGGCTAATGGTATATATTTTCATTAAATTCTATCGTTATTATTTTAGATATTAATTTAAATATTTTTTTGTTAGGAGTTTAATATTACTTGTGAAAAACAATTCATTTATTTAATGTTTGCAATTACTAATAAAATTGCATTGAAAATAAAATAAAAAATGCACTCGAAGAGTATCAAACTCAGGTCTTTTTCTAAAAGTGATAAACCTCCAACCACTACACCAACAAAGACATGTTTGAATATTTTCATAAACATTTAACATATTGTATTCTACATTATATAATCGATTTTTTAAGACTAAAATATATATACTAAAAATATTTTAAAAGTTGAGGGGGGGCAGCTGCCCCTGCTCGCCCCTTAGTAGGTCCGCCCATGGACTACTCCACACCACCATATATACCATCTCATACCATCATGTAATTTTTTTCCTACTAACCCACATCACCAAAAAAATTGTTTTTGAAAAAAATAGGATAATTTTTTACCAATTTAAACCCTCAATTGATCGAGACTGATTCTCAAGCTCATCAAAACACGAAAATTGTAGTTCTCTTGAGTTATCTAATAAATATAATTTGAATCACTTGAAAATGTTTTGAAATGAGCAAGTTATGGTCATTTTACTAAAGTCGTGCAAATCAGTCTCACAATAAAAATGGGGTAGTGTCCCTGACTTTCGGCCAACTTATATACTCGATCGAGACCGAAATTTTAGTACTCTTAGTTATTTAATAAACACAATTTGAATCACTTAAAAATGTATTGAAATGAAAAAGTGTTCAATATATATGGTTTCTTCTCAAGCATGTGTTGTTTGTGTTCTATATGCTTTAATATTATTCGTAAAATATCAAATGATATCATTACCTTTTTGAAAATCCATAAACATATCTAAAATTGATTTTGTAATGGTCGAAATGGGTGTAATCACTACAAAAAAGCTTCAATAGCTACAAGAACTAGAGACGGCATAAAAACACCGTCGCTAATTAAAAGCTTTGCGAGGGCAAAAAACCGTCACTACATGTTTTCATAGCTCTCCGCACATAAAATTTCAAAAACTGTGATTGTGACGGGAAAATTGTCGCTAAATTCATAAACACCGTCGCAAATTAAAGAATTGGCCACGATAATGAAGCCGTCGCTAAGCTTTCAAAATAAAAATCTATTAGCTACGGCATTAGCCGTCCCTAATGGATTTTGAAAAAAAAAATACATATATAAAAAAACATTTAGCCACGGCAAATCAGCCGTCACTAAGTTTTACAAATAAAAATCCATTAGCTACAGTATTAGCCGTCCCTAATGGATTTTGAAAAAATAAATAAATATATATATATATATATATAAACATTTAACCACGGCAAATGAGCCCTCGCTAAGCTCTAAAATAAAAATATATTAGCTACGGCATTTGCCGTCCCTAATGGATTTAAAAAAAAAAACAATACATATATAAAAAAACATTTAGCCATGGCAAATGAGCCGTCGCTAAGCTTTATAAATAAAAATCTATTAGCTACGACATTAGCCGTCCCTAATGGATTTTGAAAAAAAAAATACATATATAAAAAAACATTTAGCCAAGGCAAATCAGTCGTCGCTAAACTTTACAAATTTATATCCATTAGCTACGGTATTAGCCGTCCCTAATGGATTTTGAAAAAAAAAATACATATATAAAAAAATATTTAGCCACGGCAAATCAGTCGTCGCTAAGTTTTACAAATAAAAATTCATTAGCTATAGTATTAGCCGTCCCTAATGGATTTTGAAAGAAAAAATACATATATAAAAAAATTTAACCACGGCAAATGAGCCGTCGCTAAGCTCTACAAATAAAAATCTATTTGCTACGGCATTTGCCATCCCTAATGGATTTAAAAAAAAACAATACATATATAAAAAAACATTTAGTCACGGAAAATGAGTCGCCGCTAAGCTTCACAAATAAAAATCCATTAGCTACGACATTAGTCGTCCCTAATGGATTTTGAAAAAAAATACATATATAAAAAAACATTTAGCCAAGGCAAATCAGCTTTCGCTAAACTTTACAAATATATATCCATTAGCTACGGTATTAGCCGTCTCTAATGGATTTTGAAACAAATATACATATAAAAAAACATTTAGCCACGGAAAATGAGTCGTGGCCAAGCTTTACAAATAAAAATCTATTAGCTACAACATTTGCCATCCCTAATGGATTTTGAAAAAAAAATACATATAAAAACAAATTTAGCCACGGCAAATCAGCCGTCGCAAAGCTTTACAAACATAAATCTATTAGCTACCGCAATTGCCGTGCCTAATGAATTTTAAAAATATACATATATAAAAAACATTTATCCAGGGCAAATGAGCCGTCGTTAAGCTCTACAAATAAAAATCTATTAGCTACGGTATTAGCCGTCCCTAATGGATTTTGAAAAAAAAAATACATATAAAAAACATTTAGCCACGGCAATGCGGTCTTCCCACATATCATCGCCTAATCCAAGCTCAAGGATGTCTTCATTCACTGTCTTCATCCAAGTTTTCAACGGTCGTCCCCTCCGTCTACAACCTCCATTAACTTTGGTTCGAGTATAACAACAAAATAGAGTTTTAAGAGTCACCAGTTATAAGGTTATTTTAGTCAAGGCCCACAATCATGTGAACACAAGTTTACACAATTAAACGGTATGACAAACAATGTTGAACATCGTCATCATCCCAAAGTTAGCATTTCAAAACTGTTATGATTTTTAAGAACCATTTAAGCTTGAAATACAATTTGCGAAGAATTCACTATGTGTACCCAACTGTTTAGCTGTGCCTCCAATTTATTTTTAGATTTAGTCTTTTAAAAAAAGTTGGTGTACCCAACCACATTTCGTTTACCCTAAAATAAAACGTCAAGAGAAGAAAATTATTCAAGTTGTTGATTAAGAACTTGGTATGAAGGATTCATAATGTAAATTCTTGGATGTAGGGTTTTTTTAATATTATAAATGCATTTTTTTAATATGATATAACAGTTGCAACAATTTTGAATTTGTGTATGGGTTTACATTTTTTATTTATTCATTTAATACGTATTGCTATTGTCTACTTATCTAATATTAATGAAATTTAAATAATGCTTGACAAAATTTTATTTTATAGATAATGGTTATTTGTTATTTAGTCAAGAATCAATTAACGCTCCTAAATGAGTAAACTTCACCATAAAATGACTTTTATGAATAAAAAATGATCAGTCAATGTTACATACATTAGGTTGATGTAATAAAGTTGAAACATCCCCAAATACCAGCGCAACAAAGGGTTAGTATAGCCAAGTTAAATAGTCGGGTACAAGTAGCAACTCCCAAAAAAAAGTGTGAAAAAACAATAACTATTCATGATGGAAAAATACAAAAAGAACATATTTTGTGGCGGGAAGAAAACAATTAAGATAATCAAAGAAGAAGAGGAATAAGATCTCAAGCCAAGTTGAGATTTTGTAATAACTTCGATTTCCATTTTATTGGAAAGATTGTTTCCAAATTTGAATCAACCTATTTAGGAAAATATTTCGATCCAAGTTATTCAACCATTAAATAGATTTAAATCTAAAGACTTATAACCTGGGTGTTGATTTGTGTCATGAATTTGTATCTCCGGATCCCAACCCTTTAAGTAAAAAGCTTTTCAATCAAAATAGTATCGTATCAACTCGACTATGTTGCAAGGGAGAATTATTTTTCCCTAAAATGTGTGGATTCATTCAGAACTCGTGAAGGTTGTTTAAGCAAGGCCAACTGCCACTGTTCCTGCTACTAATTAGATTTTTGGGCTTTTTTAAGACAGTGCCCTCCAAAACGTAATCATGACTACTGTCCCCACATTTTGTTTAAAATGAAGTTTTCACACCCAAAATTCAATTCTCAGTTAGTATCTTTCCTTTATATTGGGAGTTTAAAACATTTTTTTTTCATTTTGTCATATTAGAAGGTATCTTTCCTTTATATTGGAGAGCCACTTTCCAATATATTGGATTTTTCATATTGGAGAGTCTCTTTCCTTTATATTGGAGAGTCTCTTTCCAATATATTGGATTTTTCATATTGGAGAGTCTCTTTCCTTTATATTGTCATTCCTCTCCCTTTTCATATTGAAAACTCTAATATTGTATGGTTTTGTAAGGGCAGCGACTACTCCACACCACCATATATACCGTCTCATACTATCATGTAATTTTTTCCTATTAACCCACACCACCAAAAAATTGTGTTTGAAAAAAATAGGATAATTGTTTACCAATTTAAACCCCCAATTGAGACCGATTCTCAAACTCATCAAAACACGAAAATTGTAGTTCGCTTGAGTTATCTAATAAATACAATTTGTATCACTAGAAAATGTTTTGAAATGAGCAAGTTATGGTCATTTTACTAAAATCGTGCAAATCATTCTCACAATAAAAATGGGGTAGTGTCTTTGACTTTCGGCCAATTTATATGCTCGATCGAGACCGAAATTGTTGTACTCTTAGTTATTTAATAAACACAATTTGAATCTCTTCAAAATGTATTGAAATGAAAAAGTATTCAATATATATGGTTTCTTCTCAAGCATGTGTTGTTTGTGTTCTATATGCTTTTAATATTATTCGTAAAATATCAAATGATATCATTACCTTTTTGAAAATTCATAAACATATCGAAAATTGATTTTGTAATGGTTGAAATGGGTGTAATCACTATAAAAAAAAGCTTCAATGGCTACAAGAATTAGAGATGGCATAAAACACCGTCGTGAATTAAAAGCTTTGCGACGGCAAAAAACCGTCACTACATGTTTTCGTAGTTCTCCGCACATAAAATTTCAAAAAATGTGATTGTGACGGGCAAACCGTTGCTAAATTCAGAAACACCGTTGCAAATTAAAGAATTAGCCATGGTAATGAAACTGTCGCTAAGATTTAAAAATAAAAATCTATTAGCTACAACATTAGCTAATACAAAAATAAAAAACATTTAGCCACGACAAATCAGCCGTCTCTAAGATTTACAAATAAAAGTCCTTTAGCTACGGTATTAGCCGTCCCTAATGGATTTTGAAAAAAAAAATACATATAAAAAAAATTTAGCCACGGCAAATCAGCCGTCGCTAAGCTTTACAAATACAAATTTATTAGCTATGGCATTTGTCATCCCTAATGGATTTAAAAAAAAATACATATATAAAAAACATTTTGCCACGACAAATGAGTCATCGCTAAGTTCTACAAAAAAAATGTATTAGTTACGGTATTAGCCGTCCCTAATGGATTTTGAAAAAAAATACATATAAAAAACATTTAACCACGGTAATGCGGTCTTCCCACATATCATCGCCTAATCCAAGCTCAAGGCTGTTTTCATTCACTGTCCTCATCCAAGTTTTCAACAGACGTCCCCTCCGTTTACAACCTCCATTAACTTTGGTTCGAGTATAACAACAAAATAGAGTTTTAAGAGTCACCAGATATAAGGTTATTATAGTCAAGGCCCACAATCATGTAAACACAAGCCTACACAATTAAACGGTATGACAAACAATGTTGAACATCGTCATTATCCCAAAGTTAGCATTTCAAAACTGTTATGATTTTTAAGAACCATTTAAGCTTGAAATACAATTTGCAAAGAATTTGCTATGTGTACCTGACTGTAGCTATGCCTCCAATTTATTTTTAGATTTAGTCTTTTAAAAAAAGTTGGTGTACCCAACCACATTTCATTTATCCTAAAATAAAACGTCAAGAGAAGAAAATTATTCAAGTTGTTGATTAAGAACTTGGTATGAAGGATTCATAATGTAAATTCTTTGATGTAGGTTTTTTTTTAAAATTATAAATGCATTTTTTTAATATGATATAACAATTGCAACAATTTTGAATTTGTGTATGGGTTTACATTTTTTATTTATTCATTTTAATACGTATTGCTATTGTCTACTTATCTAATACTAGTGGAATACCCGTGCCGTTGGCACTATTGCAGATTACATCATACTTAAACGGCTATGTTGAATACTCAAATTTGTGATTTTATTTAAATTTTTAAAACACTTGCATAATTGTCTATTACAATAGTTATGATGAATTAATTTTGTAAAAAGTTAATACTATTGAAAAGTAAAACAATGTTAATAAATCTGATCAACGCAACCAATGTGCTAAGGAATTTAATCTCCACCAAATGTCAGCTTGACTAAAAATAAGAAGAAATATCTCATGTTTGTCCAAGTGAGTATTGGCTGAAATTGATATGCAATTTAGTAAAACAGCAGTTGAAGAAACATAATTTAATTAGGACAAACAGAATGACATAATCGATTAGGAAGAATATCAAAATGAATATTTAACAAAAATTATAAAATATTTAAAATTTTGACAGAGCTTCCCATTTTGAAATATTTAGACTTGTCATAAGCATTTGTACCTCACATAATTTGGCATTCACAAAAACTTGTTGTCTCAGCGCAATATATATTCACCATTTTCAGTATATTAAAAGAGTTTTTTTGGCGGTCGAAGAGACACGCACACAATATAATTTTATCCAAAATGTCAATTTTATAAATAAAGTAATTTAGAAGCAAAAACTCAAAATTTCGACAGAGTCTCCTTTGTATTTTTCAATATTATTGAAACATGTCTGAACCTGTCATACAAATTTATAATGACAATCAATGCCATGAACACAAAATAATATCTCCACTCGCCAAAATAATATAAAAACATTTAAGTACATCAAAGCCATACATTATTTATACTATGTCATAAGAAGTAAAAACTCGAAATTTCGACAGAGTCTCCGTTGTATTTTTCAATATTGAAACCTGTCTGAACCTGTCATACAAATTTATAATGGCATTCAATGCCATGAACACCAAATATATATCCACACGAAAAAAAAATATAAAAACATTTAAGTACATCAAAGACAAACATTATATATACCTATACGCATTTAAAGAGCATGGTTTCCACCATTTCTCTTTTCAAAAAATGAGAACAAAAGGAACACACAATATACAAAAATGGGTTAAACTGCATATGTACATAAAAACTATATATCAACAAATGCTCCAAACATTTTCTGCATCACATTATCAAATGACTCGGCGTCTATATGCATCAACTTTGAGCAATGAGGGAATATGACTAAAATCTACAAATTTATCACACACAATATTAGAAAAAGAATGTTAATAAAATAAGCTATTTTCAATCATCTTTAGAGATAAACTACCTTATTTGCCAATTTCCAATGACGCCCACCATTATACTATTGTTTTTAATGGGTTTTTTGAACTCCTCGATAATGATATCCCAATTATACAAAAATGTATCAAAAATATTAGATTCATATCGTATAAAAGCAAAATATAAAAATCAATAGAAAATTTATTAAAACATACCTTAAAAAATTCTTACAACAAAACTTCTGGATAAACAATATTGGTCGTAGAATCCAGTGAACTTCATGGAAGGGACAGTGAACTTAAAAGTCATTTACCTTCCATTGAAGTGTTCCGATGCTTGCAGGCAGGGAGCTTGCTTGCTTGCAGGCAGCATGCTTGAACATGCAGGTAGGCTTAGTGGTTCTTTTTTAACAAACTTATATAGTACTAAAAAGATTTAGCAACTTCTTGGAAGGGACAGTGAACTTAAAAGTCATTTACCTTCCATTGAAGTGTTTTGATGCTTGCAGGCAGCATGCTTGAACAGGCAGGTAGTCTTAGTGGTCTTTTTTTTAACGAACTTATATAGTACTAAAAAGATTTAGCAACTTTATGGAAGGGACAGTGAACTTAAAAGTCATTTACCTTCCATTGAAGTGTTCTGTTGCTTGCAGGCAGGCAGGCAGCTTGCTTGCTTGCATGCAGCATGCCTGAACAGGCGGGTAGGCTTAGTGGTCCTTTTTTTAACGAACTTATATAGTACTAAAAAGATTTAGCAACTTCATGGAAGGGACAGTGAACTTAAAATTCTTTTACCTTCCATTGAAATGTTCTGATGCTTGTAGGCAGGCAGGCAGCTTACTTGCTTGTAGCATGCTTGAACAGGCAGGTAGGCTTAGTGGTTTTTTTTTAACGAACTTATATATTATTAAAAAGATTTAGCAACTTCATGGAAGGGACAATGAACTTAAAAGTCTTTTACCTTCCATTGAAGTGATCTGATGCAGGCAGGCAGGCATGCTTGAACAGGCAGGTAGGCTTAGTGATCCTTTTTTTAACGAACTCATATAGTACTAAAAAGATTTAGCAACTTCATGGAAGGGACAATGAACTTAAAAGTCTTTTACCTTAAATTGAAGTGTTCTGAAGCTTGCAGGCAGGCAACTTGCTTGCTTGCAGGCAACATGCTTGAACAGGCAGGCAGGCTTAGTGGTCATTTTTTTAACGAACTTATATAGTACTAAAAAGATTTAGCAACTTCATGGAAGGGACAATGAACTTAAAAGTCTTTTACCTTCCATTGAAGTGTTCTGATTTGATTTTCATCAGGTTTTCTCTCTTCTTTTGTTGGATGGCATGCTACTTCAAGTAAATCTAGTTCCAATTTCAATGTCTGTTTTCTTTGTCTTATCATATATTAAGCCTATATTATTCAAATAATTTGGTGATTTATGTCCCATTGAAGGAAAACTCGGCATCCAAGACATATATTTGGAAAAGCAAGTCCATGGGTAAATATGGTACTCATCCTTTCACCTCTAGAAATTTACACCTCTAGAGTAATACCCGTGCCGTTGGCACTACGATAGATTACATCGCACCTGCACGGAATTGTCGAATAATCGCAATTGGGTTTTTATTTCATTTTTAATAGGAATACAACGTACCACATTTAGTTTAGTAAATCATTGTATAACCATCAATTTTAGTACTAAAAAAGCTCTTCTAATAGGGCTCAACAGTTATGAAACAGAATGTTATTAGGGAAAACGAAATGCCACATTCAGTTTAGAAGAATATTGAGTTGCATTTTTTAGCCGTTTATTTTTTCCCACATAAATTTGCATTCACAAAAATCTCTCTAAGAACGCACCATATAACCATCATCTTCAACATCAAAGTGTTCAGATGCTTACAGGTAGGCAGCTTGCTTGCTTGCTTGCAGGCAACATGCTTGAACAGACAGGTAGGCTTAGTGGTCATTTTTTTAACGAACTTATATAGTACTAAAAAGATTTATCAACTTCATGGAAGGGACAGTGAACTTAAATGTATTTTATCTTCCATTGAAGTGTTCTGATGCTTGCAGGCAGGCATGCAGGCAGCTTGCTTGCTTGCAGGCAGCATGCTTGAACAGGTAGGTAGGCTTAGTGGTCAATTTTTTAACGAACTTATATAGTACTAAAAAGATTTAGCAACTTCATGGAAGGGACAGTGAACTTAAAAGTCTTTTACCTTCCATTGAAGTGTTCTGATGCTTGCAGGCAAGCAGGCAGGTAGCTTGCTTGCTTGCAGGCAGCATGCTTGCAGGCAGGCAGGTAGGCTTAGTGGTCATACTTGTTCTTGCCTTTCATCTTCTCCGCAAAGAAGGCAAATTCATCAAAACCCAAACCCAAACCAATCAATTACCAACAAAAAAAAACCCAAAACTATAACCCACACAAACCTATAATCCACACATACCTCAACTGGCTTTTTTGCAGTTTGGGAATCAGAAACCTTTGCTATGATCAAAGCGGTTAAACAAAATTAAAGGAAGTGTGAAGAGATGAGATGCAGAGGAATTGGGAGGTTGCCATGGAAATGATGGGTTTTTTTTATGCTTTGTTTGTGTCTCTAATCAAATAAAAAAACAACAAATCAAATTAAATGAAAAACTGTATTCAACAAAATCACAATTGCACCAAAACACAATGCTAATCCTCAATTACCTATTTCTGTGCATTTCATATATGCAGACTCCAACAAATAGCGAAGCTTTTTCTGCTCAAGTAGATAACTTTCTTCGAGCTCTATAAACGACCGAATACAAAGCCTCAACTTTTTATATACTCTGCCATCTGCTCACATTTTCCCTGCAAAATCAACAAAACCCAAACCCAAACCAATCAATTACCAACAAAAAAAAAAAACCCAAATCTAATCAAAATGTTGCACTTCCCCACATACTCTGACTCAAAATCATTCAATTAATTTCAAACAACAACAAAATCTAATCAAAATAAAGGAATGAAGCATTTTAACTCCAAAACAAATAACCCCATACTCAAAAACCAATCAAATTCAAAAAAAAATGAAAAAAAAATATGAATTTTGAAGAGAGAGCAGCAGACCTTGTGATCATACTTGTTCTTGCCTTTCATCTTCTCCGCCAAGAAGGCAAATTCATCAAAACCCAAACCCAAACCCAAACCAATCAATTACCA
Source organism: Berberis thunbergii (assembly GCA_003290165.1). NCBI lineage: Eukaryota > Viridiplantae > Streptophyta > Magnoliopsida > Ranunculales > Berberidaceae > Berberis > Berberis thunbergii. The sequence continues at coordinate 78,982 of QNQO01011165.1, read as the reverse complement.
ACAAAAAAACCCAAATCTAATCAAAATGTTGCACTTCCCCACATACAGAAAACTCAAAATCATTCAATTAATTTCAAACAACCACTAAATCTAATCAAAATAAAGCAATGAAGCATTTTAACTCCAAAACAAATAACCCCATACCCAAAACCAATCAAATTCAAAAAAAAAAAATTGAAAAAAAATATGGATTTTGAAGAGAGAGCAACACCTTGTGATCATACTTGTTTTTGCCTTTCAACAAAAGCTTGTGTAGGTTGAAGCAATGCCTCCGCCAACTCCTTATCTAGATGCACCTGAATTGACAAAGCTTTCCCTACCCAAAGCACCTTAGCAACCACAGAGCAGTTTTTTATTAAAATTCCCAAATGAGAATCAGTGAAATAAAGCAACCACATATAATCACAAAAATCATAAAATTGAACAATATTTAAAGTACCTTGGAGACAAAAAAGGCAACTCCTTTCCGAATATCTCGAAAACCCCATCACCAAGAACACTTGGGTTCTCCAAGATCCAAAAGATATTCACCGATAGCTCCGACCTCAACGTTTTCGGAGGATTAGTTTCCACTGTTTCCAATTAAAACACACAAATCAAAACCCTAAACAAACAGTAAAAAAAAAAACCTAAAAACACACAAAATCAAAACAAAATCTTCAACCAATCAATAACTCACCAGCTCTATTTGTGAAGGCGTCTTCATTTTCCTATTCGGCTTCACCTCTCCTCTTCCTCCTCCTCCACCGAATGGAAGAATGAAAGGAAAGAGTGAGGAGAAGCGATCTGAAAAAAAAAATTAAAAAGAAGAAGGGTCTTGAGAGCGAAGAGATATGGAAAAAAGAAAAAAGAAAGCAAACTGTGTGTTGTTCAGATCTGAAGAAGAAGAAGAAGAAGGATCTTACTTTCCTGTTCGGCTTCACCCCTCCTCCTACTCCACCGAATCGAAGAATGAAAGGAGAGAGTGAGGGGAAGAGATTAAAAAAAAAAAAAGACCAAATCAAGAACACTTTTCAGCTTAAAATTTCATAGACATCACAAAATACTTGCCACTTGCAGCCATGGAAGAGAAATCAGGGCCATTTGGATGTCATTGTTGTGGATGGTAATCTTTTTGAATGCCATCATAACCACCAAACTTCAGGGAAAATGAAAAAAAATAAAAATAAAAATCCAGAACCATGAAATTGTGAATACCCTATTTAAACATTTATAAACTTTTGCAATAATCAACCATCCAATTTCAGCAGTCTCAAAATTTGCAACATTCAACCAAATTCAACATACCCAATCACAACATTCAATTAAATTCAACAATTAACCTTTGCAATATACAGTCTCAAAATTTTCAATATTCAACCAAATTCAATTTACCCATCAAAACAATAGACCAAATGCCACATACCCGTGACAACATTTTCCCAAATTTCTTTTGCTATTGAAACCCAAAAGTGAAAAAAGAAGAGATTTGATAAAGACGTAGAGGCGCTAGGAAAACCCCTTATCACAACATTTAACAGTAGAAAATGAAATCCCAAAAAAATAAAACAACGTGTAGAATGAGAGTATTCATTTCCTATTCGGCTTCACCTCTCCTCCTCCTCCTCCACCGAATGGAAGAATGAAAGGAGAGAGTGAGGAGAAGAGATTTAAAAAAAAATATTAAAAGAAGAAGGGTCTTAAGAGCGAAGAGATCTGGAAAAAAGAAAAAAGAAAAAAAAAGCAAACTGTGTGTTATTCAGATCTGAGGAAGAAGAAGAAGAAGGATCTTACTTTTCCTCTTCGGCTTCACCCCTCCTCCTACTCCACCGAATCGAAGAATGAAAGGAGAGAGTGAGGAGAAAAGATTAAAAAAAAAAAGACAAAATCAAGAACACTTTTCAGCTTAAAATTTCATAGACATCACAAAATACTTGCCAGTTGCAGCCATGGAAGAGAAATCAGGGCCATTTGGATGCCATTGTTGTGGATGGTAATCTTTTTGAATGCCATCATAACCATCAAACTTCAGGGAAAATGAAAAAAAAAAAAAAAACACCCAGAACCATGAAATTGTGAATACCCAATTTAAACCTTTATAAACTTTTGCAATAATCAACCATCCAAATTCAACAGTCTCAAAATTTGCAACATTCAACCAAATTCAACATACCCAATCACAACATTCAATTAAATTCAACCATTAACATTTGCAATATACAGTCTCAAAATTTTCAATATTCAACCAAATTCAATTTACCCATCAAAACAATAGACCAAATTCCACATACCCGTGACAACATTTTCCCAAATTTCTTTTGCTATTGAAACCCAAAAGTGAAAAAAGAAGAGATTTGATAAAGACGTAGAGGCGCTAGGAAAACCCCCTATCACAACATTCAACAGTAGAAAATGAAATCCCAAAAAAATAAAACAACGTGTAGAATGAGAGTATTCATTTTCCTATTTGGCTTCACCTCTCCTCCTCCTCCTCCACCGAATGGAAGAATGAAAGGAGAGAGTGAGCAGAAGAGATTTAAAAAAAAAAAATTTAAAAGAAGAAGGGTCTTAAGAGCGAAGATATCTGAAAAAAAAAAAGAAGCAAACCGTGTGTTATTCAGATCTGAAGAAGAAGAAGAAGAAGGATCTTACTTTTCCTCTTCGGCTTCACCCCTCCTCCTACTCCACCGAATTGAAGAATGAAAGGAGAGAGTGAGGAGAAAAGATTAAAAAAAAAGACCAAATCAAGAACACTTTTCAGCTTAAAATTTCATAGACATCACAAAATACTTGCCACTTGCAGCCATGGAAGAGAAATCAGGGCCATTTGGATGCCATTGTTGTGGATGGTAATCTTTTTGAATGCCATCATAACCATCAAACTTCAGGGAAAATGAAAAAAAAAAAAAAAACCCCAGAACCATGAAATTGTGAATACCCTATTTAAACCTTTATAAACTTTTACAATAATCAACCATCCAAATTCAACAATCTCAAAATTTGCAACATTCACCAAATTCAACATACCCAATCACAACATTCAATTAAATTCAACAATTAACCTTTGCAATATATAGTCTCAAAATTTTCAATATTCAACCAAATTCAACTTACCCATCAAAACAATAGACCAAATTCCACATACCCGTGACAACATTTTCCCAAATTTCTTTTGCTATTGAAACCCAAAAGTGAAAAAAGAAGAGATTGATAAAGACGTAGAGGCGCTAGGAAAACCCCCTATCACAACACTCAATAGTAGAAAAGGAAATCCCCAATAAATAAAACGTGTAGAATGAGAGTATACATGCTTAGTTATATGGTTGTTGAAAGAAGAAGAAAAATCACCATGAGTAGTCAACATCTGAAGGAAATGAGTTAATTAACCATTTGAAGGAAATGAGTTAATTAAACATTTGAGGAAAAGCAAGTCAGTAGAAGGATTCACAACAAACCACAAACATCACATTTTAATTGAGAACTTTTTAAGGTTGGTTACTAAGAAAAGCAAGTTAGTAGAAGGGTCACATTCATTCAAAGAGAGGGACTCTCTACTCGCATATAAATGTCCCAGTAATTGACGAACATTTAGGAAACTGCTTTGAATGAAATTCAAAAAAAATGAAACATACCTATAACAACATTCAACCAAATTAAACATACCCATCACAACATGCAACCATATTTCTTTAGGATGGAAACACAAAAGTGAAAATTCGAAGAGATTTGAGAGATATTGCAAATATTCAACCAAATTAAACATACTCATCACAACATTCAACCAAATTAAACATACCCATCACAATATTCAACTGTATTTCTTTAGGAGAAAAACACAAAAGTGAAAAATCGAAGAAATTTGAGAGATAGGGAAAAAATTTAACCAAATTAAACATACCCATCACAACATTCAACTATATTTCTTTAGGAGAGAAACCCAAAATTGAAAAATCGCAGAGAATTAAGAAAGGGCAAAAAGTCAACCAAATTAAACATACCCATCACAACATTCAACCTAAAATTCAATTGCATGAAGGAAAATGATAAGAGTTCCTTACAGATGTTGAGAGTTCTGCTAAGAGATGATGAACATCTTTAGAGATCCGTGAGAGATGATGAGTAACCATATATTCACTGTTGATTGAATCCATCACAGTAAACCCCAGAGAAATTTAGTAGCACATAAGAAAAATAGGAGAAGAAGAGGGGAGTTGGGAGATGGGGAGATGGAGAGATGGGGTTTCTTATATTAACCCCTTTCATTAAATGATGAACTCCCACTTGAATCCATTAAATGATGAATAACAGAATGGTGGAGAGAGTGAGGAAAGTCTTCTCTGAGAAGAAATGAATGGAAGAGAGAGGAGATGGGTCCTTCTTCTTATTTGGTCCTTCTTCTTCTCTTCTCTACTTCGAGGAAGGAGAGAATTTGGGTGGGAGGGGTTTGGGTGGAGGAAGATAGGGGAAAGGAGAGGGAGAGGAAAGCATCGGGTTTTTATTTTTTTCACTTAACTTCTGCCAGACATAAAAATGCCACGTAGGATAAACAGACTAAAATTATTGTTCATGAACAGCAAAAAGCCTATATGAAATGTAAAAAACCTAGTGGAATACATGTGCCATTGGCACTATCGCAGATTACATCATACTTAAACGGCTATGTTGAATACTCAAATTTGTGATTTTATTTAAATTTTTAAAAACACTTGCATAATTGTCTATTACAATAGTTATGATGAATTAATTTTGTAAAAAGTTAATACTATTGAAAAGTAAAACAATGTTAATAAATCTGATCAACGCAACCAATGTGCTAAGGAATTTAATCTCCACAAAATGTCAGCTTAACTAAAAATAAGAAGGAAATATCTCATGTTTGTCCAAGTGAGTATTGGCTGAAATTGATACCCAATTTAGTAAAGCAGCAGTTGAAGAAATATAATTTAATTAGGACAAACAGAATGACATAATCGATTAGGAAGAATATCAAAATGAATATTTAACAAAAATGATAAACTATTTAAAATTTTGACAGAGCTTCCCATTTTGAAATATTTAAACTTGTCATAAAAATTTGTACCTCACATAATTTGGCATTCAAAAAAACTTGTTGTCTCAGCGCAATATATATTCACCGTTTTCAGTATATTAAAAGAGTTTTTTTGGCGGTCGAAGAGACACGCACACAATATAATTTTATTCAAAATGTCAATTTTATAAATAAAGTAATTTAGAAGAAAAAACTCAAAATTTCGATAGAGTCTCCTTAGTATTTTTCAATATTATTGAAACATGTCTGAACCTGTCATACAAATTTATAATGGCAATCAATGCCATTAACACAAAATAATATCTCCACACGCCAAAATAATATAAAAACATTTAAGTACATCAAAGCCATACATTATTTATACTTATACGCATTTAAAGAGCATGGTTTCCACCATTTCTCTTTTCAAAAAATTATCTGAACATGTCATAAGAAGTAAAAACTCAAAACTTCGACAGAGTCTCCGTTGTATTTTTCAATATTGAAACCTGTCTGAACCTGTCATACAAATTTATAATGGCATTCAATGCCATGAACACCAACTATATATCCACACGAAAAAAATATAAAAACATTTAAGTACATCAAAGCCATACATTATTTATACTTATACGCATTTAAAGAGCATGGTTTCCACCATTTCTCTTTTCAAAAAATGAGAACAAAAGGAACACACAATATACAAAAATGGGTTAAACTCAATATGTACATAAAAATTATATATCAACAAATGCTCCAAACATTTTCTGCATCACATTATCAAATGACTCGGCGTCTATATGCACCAACTTTGAGCAATGAGGGAATATGACTAAAATCTACAAATTTATCACACACAATATTAGAAAAAGAATGTGAATAAAATAAGCTATTTTCAATCATCTTTAGAGATAAACTACCTTATTTGCCAATTTCCAATGACGCCCACCATTATACTTTTGTTTTTTAATGGGTTTTTTGAACTCCTCGACAATGATATCCCAATTCTACAAAAATGTATCAAAAATATTAGATTCATATCGTATGAAAGCAAAATATAAAAATCAATAGAAAATTTATTAAAACATTCCTTAAAAATATTCTTACAACAAAACTTCTGGATAAACAATATTGGTCGTAGAATCAAGTGAACTTCATGGAAGGGACAGTGAACTTAAATGTCATTTACATTCCATTGAAGTGTTCTGATGCTTGCAGGCAGGCAGCTTGCTTGCTTGCAGGCAGCATGCTTGAACAGGCAGGTAGGCTTAGTGGTCCTTTTTTTAACGAACTTATATAGTACTAAAAAGATTTAGCAACTTCATGGACGGGACAGTGAACTTAAAAGTCATTTACCTTCCATTGAAGTGTTCTGATGCTTGCAGGCAGGCAGCTTGCTTGAACAGGCAGGTAGGCTTAGTGGTCCTTTTTTTAACGAACTTATATAGTACTAAAAATATTTAGCAACTTCATGGAAGGGATAGTAAACTTAAAATTCATTTACCTTCCATTGAAGTGTTCTGATGCTTGCAGGCAGGCAGACAGACAGCTTGCTAGCTTGCAGGCAGCATGTTTGAACAGACAGGTAGGCTTAGTGGTCCTTTTTTTAACGAACTTATATAGTACTAAAAAGATTTAGCAACTTCATGGAAGGGACAGTGAACTTAAAAGTATTTTACCTTCCATTGAAGTGTTCTGATGCTTGCAGGCAGGCAGGTAGCGTACTTGCTTGCAGGCAGGCAAGCAGCTTGCTTGCTTTCAGCATGCTTGAACAGGCAGGTAGGCTTAGTGGTATTTTTTTTAACGAACTTATATATTACAAAAAAGATTTAGCAACTTCATGGAAAGGAGAATGAACTTAAAAGTCTTTTTGCTTCCATTGAAGTGTTCTGATGCAGGCAGGCAGGTAGGCTTAGTGATCATTTTTTTAACGAACTTATATAGTACTAAAAAGATTTAGCAACTTCATGGAAGGGATAGTGAACTTAAAAGTCTTTTACCTTCCATTGAAGTGTTCTGATGCTTGCAGGCAGGCAGCTTGCTTGCAGGCAGGCAGCTTGCTTGCTTGCAGGCAACATGCTTGAACAGGCAAGCAGGCATAGTGCTCTTTTTTTAACGAACTTATATAGTACTAAAAAGATTTATCAACTTCATGGAAGGGACAGTGAACTTAAAAGTCTTTTACCTTCTATTGAAGTGTTCTGATTTGATTTTCATCAGGTTCTCTCTCTTCTTTTTGTTGGATGGAATGCTACTTCAAGTAAATCTCGTTCCAATTTCAATGTCTGTTTTCTTTGCCTTATCTTATATTAAGCCTATATTGTTCAAATAATATGGTGATTTAGGTCCCATTGAAGGAAAAGCTCGGCATCCAAGACATATATTTGGAAAAGCAAATCCATGGGTAAATATGGTTCTCATCCTTTCACCTCTAGAAATTTGCACCTCTAGTGTAATACCCGTGTCGTTGGCACTAAGATAGAGTACATCGCACTTGCACGGAATTGTCGAATAATCGCAATTGGGTTTTTAATTCATTTTTAATAGGAATACATCGTACCACATTTAGTTTAGTAAAGCATTGTATAACCATCAATTTTAGTACTAAAAAAGCTCTTCTAATAGGGCTCAACAGTTATGAAACAGAATGTTATTGGGGAAAACGAAATGCCACATTCAGTTTAGAAGAATATTGAGTTGCATTTTTTAGCCGTTTATTTTTTCCCACATAAATTTGCATTCACAAAAATCTCTCTAAGAATGCACCATATAACCATCATCTTCAACATTAAAGTGTTTAGATGCTTACAGGTAGGCAGCATGCTTGAACAGGCAGGTAGGCTTAGTGGTCCTTTTTTTAACAAACTTATATAGTACTAAAAAGATTTATCAACTTCATGGAAGGGACAGTGAACTTAAAAGTCTTTTACCTTCCATTGAAGCGTTCTGATGCTTGCAGGCAGGCAGGCAGACAGCTTGCTTGCTTGCAGGCAACATGCTTGAACAGGCAGGTAGGCTTAGTGGTCCTTCTTTTAACGAACTTATATAGTACTAAAAAGATTTATCAACTTCATTGAAGGGACAGTAAACTTAAAAGTCTTTTACCTTCCATTGAAGTGTTCTGATGCTTGCAGGCAGGCAGCTTGCACGCAGCATGCTTGAACAGGCACGTAGGCTTAGTGGTCCTTTTTTTAACGAACTTATATAGCACTAAAAATATTTAGCGACTTCAGGGAAGGGACAGTGAAATTAAAAGTCTTTTACTTTCCAATGAAGTGTTCTGATGCTTGCAGGCAGGCAGGCAGCTTGCTTGCTTGCAGCATGCTTGAACAGGCAGGTAGGCTTAGTGCTCTTTTTTTTTAACGAACTTATATATTACTAAAAAGATTTAGCAACTTCATGGAAATGACAATGAACTTATAAGTCTTTTATCTTCCTTTGAAGTGTTCTGATGCCGGCAGGCAGGCAGCATGCTTGAACAGGCAGGTAGGCTTAGTGATCCTTTTTTTAACGAACTTATATAATACTTAAAAGATTTAGCAACTTCATGGAAGGGACAGTGAACTTAAAATTCTTTTACCTTGAAGTGTTCTGAGGCTTGCTGGCAGGCAGGTAGGCAGCATACTTGAACAGGCAGGTAGGCTTATTGGTCCTTTTTTTTAACAAACTTTTATAGTACTAAAAAGATTTAGCAACTTCATGGAAGGGACAGTGAACTTAAAAGTCTTTTACCTTCCATTGAAGTGTTCTGATGCTTGCAGGCAGGCAGTTTGCTTGCTTGCAGGCAACATGCTTGAACTGGCAAGCTGGCTTAGTGGTCCTTTTTTTAACGAACTTATATAGTACTAAAAATATTTAGCAACTTCATGGAAGGGACAGTGAACTTAAAAGTCTTTTACCTTCCATTGAAGTGTTCTGATTTGATTTTCATCAGGTTTTCTCTCTTCTTTTTGTTGGATGGAATGCTACTTCAAGTAAATCTCGTTCCAATTTCAATGTCTGTTTCTTTGCCTTATCTTATATTAAGCCTATATTATTCAAATAATATGGTGATTTAGGTCCCATTGAAGGAAAAGCTCGGCATCCAAGACATATATTTGTTAAAGCAAATCCATGGGTAAATATGGTTCTCATCCTTTCACCTCTAGAAATTTGCACCTCTAGTGTAATACCCGTGCCGTTGGCACTACGATAGAGTACATCGCACTTTCACGGAATTGTCGAATAATCGCAATTGGGTTTTTAATTCATTTTTAATAGGAATACATCATACCACATTTAGTTTAGTAAAGCATTGTATAACCATCAATTTTAGTACTAAAAAAGCTCTTCTAATAGGGCTCAACAGTTATGAAACAGAATGTTATTAGGGAAAACGAAATGCCACATTCAGTTTAGAAGAATATTGAGTTGCATTTTTAGCTGTTTATCTTTTCCCACATAAATTTGCATTCACAAAAATCTCTCTAAGAACGCACCATATAACCATCATCTTCAACATCAAAGTGTTCAGATGCTTACAGGTAGGCAGCTTGCTTGCAGGCAACATGCTTGAACAGACAGGTAGGCTTAGTGGTCCTTTTTTTAACAAACTTATATAGTACTAAAAAGATTTATCAACTTCATGGAAGGGACAGTGAACTTAAAAGTCTTTTACCTTCCATTGAAGTGTTTTGATGCTTGCAGGCAGGGAAGCAGGTAGCTTGCACGCAGCATGCTTGAACAGGCAGGTAGGCTTAGTGGTCCTATTTTTTAACGAACTTATATCCTACTAAAAGATTTAGCAACTTCATGGAAGGGACAATGAACTTAAAAGTCTTTTACCTTCCAATGAAGTGTTCTGATGCTTGCAGGCAGGCAGGCAGCTTGCTTGCTTGCTTGCAGCATGCTTGAACAGGCAGGTAGGCTTAGTGCTCTTTTTTTAACGAACTTATATATTACTAAAAAGATTTAGCAACTTCATGGAAAGGACAATGAACTTAAAAGTCTTTTATCTTCCATTGAAGTGTTCTGATGCAGGCAGGCAGGCAGGCAGCTTGCTTGCAGACAGCATGCTTGAACAGGCAGGTAGGCATAGTGATTCTTTTTTTAACGAACTTATATAGTACTAAAAAGATTTAGCAACTTCATGGAAGGGACAGTGAACTTAAAATTCTTTTACCTTGAAGTGTTCTGAGGCTTGCTGGCAGGCAGGCAAGCAGCATGCTTGAACAGACAGGAAGGCTTAGTGGTACTTTTTTTAACAAACTTATATAGTACTAAAAAGATTTAGCAACTTCATGGAAAGGACAATGAACTTAAAAGTCTTTTACGTTGAAGTGTTCTAAGGCTTGCTGGCAGGCAGCATGCTTGAACAGGCAGGTAGGCTTAGTGGTCCTTTTTTTAACAAACTAATATAATACTAAAAAGATTTAGCAACTTCATGGAAGGGACAATGAACTTAAATGTCTTTTACTTTTCATTGAAGTGTTCTGATGCTTGCAGGCAGGCAGGCAGCTTGCTTGCTTGCAGCATGCTTGATCAGGCAGGTAGGCTTGGTGGTCCTTTTTTTAACGAACTTATATATTACTAAAAAGATTTAGCAACTTCATTGAAGGGACAATGAACTTAAAAGTCTTTTACCTTCCATTGAAGTGTTCTGATGCAGGCAGGCATGCAGCTTTCTTGCTTGCAGGCTGCATGCTTGAACAGGCAGGTAGGCTTAGTGATCCTTTTTTTGACGAACTTATATAGTACTAAAAAGATTTATCAACTTCATGGAAGGGACAATGAACTTACAAGTCTTTTACCTTCCATTGAAATGTTCTGATGCTTGCAGGCAGGCAACTTGCTTGCGTGCAGGCAGCATGCTTGAACAGGCAGGTAGGCTTAGTGGTCTTTTTTTAACGAACTTATATAGTACTAAAAAGATTTAGCAACTTCATGGAAGGGACAGTGAACTTAAAAGTCTTTTACCTTGAATTGTTCTGATGCTTGCAGGCAGCTTGCTTGCTTGCTTGCAGGCAGCATGCTTAAACAGGCAGGTAGGCTTAGTGGTCCTTTTTTTAACGAACTTATATAGTATAAAAAGATTTATCAACTTCATGGAAGGGACATTGAACTTAAAAGTCTTTTACCTTCCAATGAAGTGTTCTGATGGTTGCAGGCAAGCAGGCAGGCAGCTTGTTTGCTTGCAGGCAGCATGCTTGAACAGGCAGGTAGGCTTAGTGGTCCTTTTTTAACGAAATTATATAGTACTAAAAAGATTTAGCAACTTCATGGAAGGGACAGTGAACTTAAAAGTCTTTTACCTTCCATTGAAGTGTTCTGATGCTTGCAGGCAGGCAGTTTGCTTGCTTGCTGGCAGGCAGATAGGCAGCTTGCTTGCTTGCATGCATCATGCTTGAACAGGTAGGTAGGCTTAGTGGTCAATTTTTTAACGAACTTATATAGTACTAAAAAGATTTAGCAACTTCATGGAAGGGACAGTGAACTTAAAAGTCTTTTACCTTCCATTGAAGTGTTCTGATGCTTGCAGGCAGCATGCTTGCAGGCAGGCAGGTAGGCTTAGTGGTCATACTTGTTCTTGCCTTTCATCTTCTCCGCCAAGAAGACAAATTCATCAAAACCCAAACCCAAACCAATCAATTACCAACAAAAAAAAACCCAAAACTATAACCCACACAAACCTATAATCCACACATACCTCAACTTGCTTTTTGCAGTTTGGGAATCAGAAACCTTTGCTATGATTAAAGCGGTTAAACAAAATTAAAGGAAGTGTGAAGAGATGAGATGCAGAGGAATTGGGAGGTTGCCATGGAAATGATGGGTTTTTTATGGTTTGTTTGTGTCTCTAATCAAATAAAAAACAACAAATCAAATTAAATGAAAAACTGTCTTCAACAAAATCACAATTGCACCAAAACACAATGCTAATCCTCAATTACCTATTTTTGTGCATTTCATATATGCAAACTCCAACAAATAGCGAAGCTTTTTCTGCTCAAGTAGATAACTTTCTTCGAGCTCTATAAACGACCGAATACAAAGCCTCAACCTTTTTATATACTCTGCCATCTGCTCACATTTCCCTACAAAATCAACAAAACCCAAACCAATCAATTACCAACAAAAAAAAAAAAAACCAAAATCTAATCAAAATGTTGCACTTCCCCACATACTCTGACTCAAAATCATTCAATTAATTTCAAACAACAACAAAATCTAATCAAAATAAAGGAATGAAGCATTTTAACTCCAAAACAAATAACCCCATACTCAAAAACCAATCAAATTCAAAAATAAAATGAAAAAAAATATGGATTTTGAAGAGAGAGCAACAGACCTTGTGATCATACTTGTTCTTGCCTTTCATCTTCTCCGCCAAGAAGGCAAATTCATCAAAACCCAAACCCAAACCAATCAATTACCAACAAAAAAAACCCAAATCTAATCAAATGTTGCACTTCCCCACATACAGAAAACTCAAAATCATTCAATTAATTTCAAACAACCACAAAATCTAATCAAAATAAAGCAATGACGCATTTTAACTCCAAAACAAATAACCCCATACCCAAAAACCAATCAAATTCAAAAAAAAAAATTGAAAAAAAATATGGATTTTGAAAGAGAGAGCAACAGACCTTGTGATCATACTTGTAAAGCCTTTCAACAAAAGCTTGTGTTGGTTGAAGCAAAGCCTCCGCCAACTCCTTATCTAGATGCACCTGAATTGACAAAGCTTTCCCTACCCAAAGCACCTTAGCAACCACAAAGCAGTTTTTTATTAAAATTCCCAAATGAGAATCAGTGAAATAAAGCAACCACATATAATCACAAAAATCATAAAATGGAACAACATTCAAAGTACCTTGGAGACAAAAAATGCAACTCTTTCCAAATATCTCGAAAACCCCATCACCAAGAACACTTGGGTTCTCCAAGATCCAAAAGATATTCACCGACAGCTCCGACCTCAACCTTTTCGGAGGATTAGTCTCCACTGTTTCCAATTAAAAACACACAAATCAAACCCTAAACAAACAAACAAATAAAAAACCTAAAAACACACAAAATCAAAACAAAATCTTCAACTAATCAATAACTCACCAGCTCCATTTGCGAAGGCGTCTTCATTTTCCTATTCGGCTTCACTTCTCCTCCTCCTCCTCCACCGAATGGAAGAATGAAAGGAGAGAGTGAGGAGAAGAGATCTGAAAAAAAAATTTAAAAAGAAGAAGGGTCTTAAGAGCGAAGAGATATGGAAAAAAAAGCAAACCGTGTGTTATTCAGATCTGAAGAAGAAGAAGAAGAAGGATCTTACTTTTCCTCTTCGGCTTCACTCCTCCTCCTACTCCACCGAATCGAAGAATGAAAGGAGAGAGTGAGGAGAAGAGATTAAAAAAAAAAAAAAAGACCAAATCAAGAACACTTTTTAGCTTAAAATTTCATAGACATCACCAAATACTTGCCACTTGCAGCCATGGAAGAGAAATCAGGGCCATTTGGATGCCATTGTTGTGGATGGTAATGTTTTGAATGCCATCATAACCATCAAACTTCTGGGAAAATGAAAAAAAAAAAAAAAATCCAGAACCATGAAATTGTGAATACCCTATTTAAACCTTTATAAACTTTTGCAATAATCAACCATCCAAATTCAACAATCTCAAAATTTGCAACATTCAACCAAATTCAACATACCCAATCACAACATTCAATTAAATTCAACAATTAACCTTTGCAATATACAGTCTAAAAATTTTCAATATTCAACCAAATTCAACTTACCCATCAAAACAATAGACCAAATTCCACATACCCGTGACAACATTTTCCCAAATTTCTTTTGCTATTGAAACCCAAAAGTGAAAAAAGAAGAGATTTGATAAAGACATAGAGGCGCTAGGAAAACCCCCTATCACAACACTCAACAGTAGAAAATGAAATCCCAAAAAAATAAAACGTGTAGAATGTGAGTATACATGCTTAGTTATATGGTTGTTGAAAGAAGAAGAAAAATCACCATGAGTAGTCAACATCTGAAGGAAATGAGTTAATTAACCATTTGAAGGAAATGAGACATTTGAAGAAAAGCAAGTCAGTAGAAGGATTCAGAACAAACCACAAACATCACATTTTAATTGAGAACTTTTTAAGGTTGCTTACTAAGAAAAGCAAGTTAGTAGAAGGGTCACATTCATTCAAAGAGAGAGACTCTCTACTCGAATATAAATGTCCCAGTAATTGACGAACATTTAGGAAACTGCTTTGAATGAAATTCAAAAAAAATGAAACATACCTATAACAACATTCAACCAAATTAAACATACCCATCACAACATGCAACCATATTTCTTTAGGATGGAAACACAAAAGTGAAAATTCGAAGAGATTTGAGAGATATTGCAAATATTTAACCAAATTAAACATACTCATCACAACATTCAACCAAATTAAACATACCCATCACAATATTCAACCGTATTTCTTTAGGAGAAAAACACAAAAGTGAAAAATCGAAGAAATTTGAGAGATAGGGCAAAAGTTTAACTAAATTAAACATACCCATCACAACATTCAACTATATTTCTTTAGGAGAGAAACCCAAAATTGAAAAATCGCAGAGAATTAAGAAAGGGCAAAAAGTCAACCAAATTAAACATACCCATCACAACATTCAACCAAAAATTCAATTGCATGAAGGAAAATGATAAGAGTTCCTTACAGATGTTGAGAGTTCTGCTAAGAGATGATGAGCATCTTTAGAGATCTGTGAGAGATGATGAGTAACCATATATTCACTGTTGATTGAATCCATCACAGTAAACACCAGAGAAATTTAGTAGCACATAAGAAAAATAGGAGAAGAAGAGGTGAGTTGGGGAGATGGGGAGATGGAGAGATGGGGTTTCTAATATTAACCCCTTTCATTAAATGATGAACTCCCACTTGAATCCATTAAATGATGAATAACAGAATGGCGGAGAGAGTGAGGAAAGTCTTCTCTCAGAAGAAATGAATGGAAGAGAGAGATGGGTCCTTCTTCTTTTTTGGTCCTTCTTCTTCTTCTTCTCTGCTTCGAGGAAGGAGAGAGTTTGGGTGGGAGGGGTTTGGGTGGAGGAAGAGAGGGGAAAGGAGAGGGAGAGGAAAGCATCGGGTTTTTATTTTTTCACTTAACTTCTGCCAAGACATAAAAATGCCACGTAGGATAAACAGACTAAAATTACTGTTCATGAACAGTAAAAAATCTATATGAAATGTAAGATAGATGGTTATTTGTTATTTTAGTCAAAAATCAATTAACGCTCCTTAATGAGTAAACTTAACCATAAAATTATTTTTATGAATAAAAAAATGACCAGTCAGTGTTACATACATTAGGTTGATGTAATAAAGTTGAAACATCCCCAAATACCAGCGCAACAAAAGGTTAGTATAGACGAGTTAAATAGTCGGGAACAAGTAGCAACTCCCAAAAAAAGTGTGAAAAAACAATAACTATTCATGATGAAAAAATACAAAAACAATGATAATCAAAGATGAAGAGGAATAAGATCTCAAGCCAAGTTGAGATTTTGTAATAACTTCGATTTCCATTTTATTGGAAAGATTGTATCTATCTTTGAATCAACCTATTTAGGAAAATATTTTGATCCAAGTTATTCAACCGTTAAATAGATTTAAATCTAAAGACTTATAACCTGGGTGTTGATTTATGTCATGAATTTGTATCTCCGGATCCCAACCCTTTGAATCAAAGCTTTTCAATCAAAATAGTATCGTATCAACTCGACTATGTTGCAAGGGAGAATTATTTTTCCCTAAAATGTGTGGATTCATTCAGAACTCATGAAGGTTGTTTAACCAAGGCCAACTGCCACTGTTCCTGCTACTAATTAGATTTTTGAGCTTTTTTTAAGACAATGCCCTCCAAAACGTAATCATGACTATTGTCCCCACATTTTGTTTAAAATGAAGTTTTCACACCCAAAATTCAATTCTCAGTTAGTGATCCGTTGGAAGACCAAAGTCTTTCTTAGGCCATAGTTTTTTTTTTTTTGGCCACCGATTGAAAGTTTAATTGGATGAAACCCAAATGAAGTATCCATTAAAATAATTCAAGATACATCCAACAAAGCACAAAGATCTTGTTGTAAACTCTTCATTGTTTCTTGCTTTTGAATAGTTTTTTCTAATGTTGATTAACAAATAAGAAAAATCTAAATGAGATATATACTTTTCTTGTAATTTGATTTGTAATTTGAGCTTGGAGTGTATGGGAATGGAGTTTGATCGCCTAGTGTTTAAATGATACTCATGGAACAAGATTTTGCTTTTAGTGGTTTCAACCATTCGAATTGTGTCCGTTGTAAAGTCTCTTTCCTTTATATAGTCATTCTTCTTCCATTTAGTCGTCTCAACCATTCGGATTTTTCAATTTTTATTTTATTTTTTATTTCATATTGTCATATTGGAGAGTCTCTTTCCTTTATATTGGAGAGTCTCTTTCCAATATATTGGATTTTTCATATTGGAGAGTCTCTTTTCTTTATATTGTCATTCCTCTCCCTTTTCATATTGAAAACTCTAATATTGTATGGTTTCGTAAGGCAGTGACTACTCCACACCACCATATATACCGTCTCATACTATCATGTAATTTTTTCCTACTAACCCACACCACCAAAAAAATTGTGTTTGAAAAAAATAGGATAATTTTTTACCAATTTAAACCCTCAATTGAGACGGATTCTCAAACTCATCAAAACATGAAAATTGTAGTTCTCTTGAGTTATCTAATAAATACAATTTGAATCACTTGAAAATGTTTTGAAATGAGCAAGTTATGGTCATTTTACCAAATCAGTCTCACAATAAAAATGGGGTAGTGTCTCTGACTTTCGGCCAACTTATATGTTCGATCGAGACCGAAGATGTAGTACTCTTAGTTATTTAATAAACACAATTTGAATCACTTGAAAATGTATTGAAATGAAAAAGTGTTCAATATATATGGTTTCTTCTCAAGCATGTGTTGTTTGTGTTCTATATGCTTTTAATATTATTCAGAAAATATCAAATGAAATCATTACCATTTTGAAAATCCAAAAGCATATCTAAAATTGATTTTGTAATGGTTGAAATGGGTGTAATCACTACAAAAAAAAACTTCAAAAGTTACAAGAACTAGAGACGGCATAAAAACACCGTCGCTAAATAAAAGCTTTGCGATTGCAAAAAACCGTCACAACATGTTTTCATAGCTCTCGGCACTTAAATTTTCAAAAACTGTGATTGTGATGGGAAAACCGTCGCTAAATTCAGAAACACCGTCGCAAATTAAAGAATTAGCCTCGGTAATGAAGTCGTCGCTAAGCTTTAAAAATAAAAATCTATTAGCTACAGCATTAGCTGTCCCTAATGGATATTGAAAAAAAATACATATATAAAAAAACATTTAGCCACGGCAAATCAGCCATCGCTAAGCTTTACAAATAAAAATCCATTATCTACGGTATTAGCCGTCCCTAATGGATTTTGAAAAAAAATACATATAAAAAAACATTTAGCCACGGCAAATGAGCCGTCAATAAGCTTTCCAAATAAAAATCTATTAGCTACGGCATTTGTCGTCCCTAATGGATTTTTTTTTAAAAACAATACATATATAAAAAAAAACATTTATCCACGGCAAATGAGCCGTCGCTAAGCTTTACAAATAAAAATCTATTAGCTATGGATTAGCCGTCCCTAAAGGATTTTGAAAAGAAAAAAAATACATATATAAAAAAACATTTAGCCATGGCAAATCAACCGTGGCTAAGCTTTACAAATAAAAATTCATTAGCTACGGTATTAGCCGTCCGTAATGGATTTTGAAAAAAAAATACATATAAAAAACATTTAGCCACGACAAATGAGCCGTCGCTAAGCTTTACAAATAAAAATCTATTAGCTATGGCATTTGCCGTCCCTAATGGATTTAGAAAAAAAAATACATAAAAAAAAAACTTAGCCAGAGCAAATCAGCCGTCGCTAAGCTTTACAAATATAAATTTATTAGCTACGGCATTTGTCGTCCCTAATGGATTTTTAAAAAACAATACATATATAAAAAAACATTTAGACATGGCAAATGAGTCATCGCTAAGCTCTACAAATAAAAATCTATTAGCTACGGTATTAGCCTCCCTAATGGATTTTGAAAAAAAATGCATATAAAAAACATTTAGCCACGGCAATGCGGTCTTCCCACATATCATCGCCTAATCCAATCTGAATGTTGTCTTCATTCACTATGTTCATCCAAGTTTTCAACGGTCGTCCCCTTCGTCTACAACCTCCATTAACTTTGGTTCGAGTATAACAAACAAAATAGAGTTTTAAGAGTCACCAGATATAAGGTTATTATAGTCAAGGTCCACAATCATGTAAACACAAGTTTACACAATTAAACGGTATGACAAACAATGTTGAACGTCGTCATCATCCCAAAGTTAGCATTTCAAAACTGTTATGATTTTTAAGAACCATTTAAGCTTGAAATACAATTTGCAAAGAATTTGCTATGTGTACCCGACTGTTTAGCTATGACTCCAATTTATTTTTAGATTTAGTCTTTTAAAAAAAGTTGGTGTACCCAACCACATTTCGTATACCCTAAAATAAAACGTGAAGAAAATAAAATTATTCAAGTTGTTGATTAAGAACTTGGTATGAAGGATTCATAATGTAAATTCTTGGATGTAGGTTTTTTTTTAATATTATAAATGCATTTTTTTAATATGATATAACAATTGCAACAATTTTGAATTTTTGTATGGGTTTACATTTTTTATTTATTCATTTTAATACGTATTGCTATTGTCTACTTATCTAATATTAATGAAATTTAAATAATGATTGACAAAATTTTATTTTATAGATAATGGTTATTTTTTATTTTAGTCAAGAATCAATTAACGACTAAATGAGTAAACTTCACCATAAAATGACTTTTACGAATAAAAAATGATCAGTCAGTGTTACATACATTAGGTTGATGTAATAAAGTTGAAACATCCCCAAATACCAGCGCAACAAAGGGTTAGTATAGACGAGTTAAATAGTCGGGTACAAGTAGCAACTCCCAAAAAAAGTGGGAAAAAACAATAACTATTCATGATGAAAAAAATACAAAAAGAACATATTTTGTGGCGGGAAGAAAACACCTAAGATAATCAAAGATGAAGAGGAATAAGATCTCAAGCCAAGTTGATATTTTGTAATAACTTCGATTTCCATTTTATTGGAAAGATTGTATATAACTTTGAATCAACCTATTTAGGAAAATATTTCGATCCAAGTTATTCAATCGTTAAATAGATTTAAATCTAAAGACTTATAACCTGGGTGTTGATTTATGTCATGAATTTGTATCTCCGGATCCCAACCCTTTGAGTAAAAAGCTTTTCAATCAAAATAGTATCGTATCAACTCGACTATGTTGCAAGGGAGAATTATTTTTCCCTAAAATGTGTGGATTCATTCAGAACTCATGAAGGTTGTTTAACCAAGGCCAACTGCCATTGTTCCAGCTACCACTACACCAAATTCGCACTTTTGTAACAACTCTCAAAACAATATTTCTTTTGAGATGTTACAATCCACCAAACAATTTCAATTCAAAACTAAATTTAGTCAAAAAAAATGAAAAACAGTAACACATAAAAAAAATGATACAATAAGTGTGATCACCATGAATAGTATCACTTTTATAACGATACTCTTCATGGTGATACAATTATTGTATCATTATGGTTTGTGAAAATGTGTAAAATTTTTAGGTGGATTGTTACACTTCAAAAGTGATACTGTTTTGGGGGTTGTTACAAAAATGCCAATTTGGTGTAGTGTACTAATTAGATTTTTGGGATTTTTTAAGACAATGCCCTCCAAAACGTAATCATGACTATTGTCCCCACATTTTGTTTAAAATGAAGTTTTCACACCCAAAATTCAATTCTTAGTTAGTGATCCGTTGGAAGACCAAAGTCTTTCTTAGGCCATAGTTTTTTTTTGGCCACTTATTGAAAGCTTAGATGGTAGACACCAAAATGAAGTATCCATTAAAATAATTCTAGATACATCCAACAAAGTACAAAGATCTTGTTGTGAACTCTTCATTGTTTCTTGCTTTTGAAATAGTTTTTTCTAATGTTGATTAACAAATAAGAAAAATCTAAATGGGATATATACTTTTCTTGGAATTCGATTTGTGATTTGAGCTTGGAGAGTATGGACTGGAGTTTGATCGCGTAGTGTTAAAATGATACTCATGGAACAAGATTTTGCTTTTAGTGGTTTCAACCATTCGGATTGTGTCCTTTTGGAAAGTCTCTTTCCTTTATATAGTCATTCTTCTTCCATTTAGTCATCTCAACCATTCGGATTTTTCAAATTTTTATTTTTTCATATTGTCATATTGGACAGTCTCTTTCCAATATATTGGGTTTTTCATATTGGAGAGTCTCTTTCCTTTATATTGTCATTCCTCTCCCTTTTCATATTGAAAACTCTAATATTGTATTGTTTTGTAAGGGCAGCGACTACTCCACACCACCATATATATCATCTCATACTATCATGTAATGTTTTTCCTACTAACCCACACCACCAAAAAAATTGTGTTTGAAAAAAATAGGATAATGTTTTACCAATTTAAACCCTTAATTGAGACCGATTCTCAAACTCATCAAAACACAAAAATTGTAGTTCTCTTGAGTTATCTAATAAATACAATTTGAATCACTTGAAAATGTTTTGAAATGAGCAAGTTATGGTCATTTTACTAAAGTCGTGCAAATCAGTCTCACAATAAAAATGGGGTAGTGTCTCTGACTTTCGGCCAACTTATATGCTCGATCGAGACCGAAATTGGTACTCTTAGTTATTTAATAAACACAATTTGAATCACTTGAAAATGTATTGAAATGAAAAAGTGTTCAATATATATGGTTTCTTCTCAAGCATGTGTTGTTTGTGTTCTATATGCTTTTAATATTATTCGTAAAATATCAAATGATATCATTACCTTTTGAAAATCCATAAACATATCTAAAATTGATTTTGTAATGGTTGAAATGGGTGTAATCACTACAAAAAAAAAGCTTCAATAGCTACAAGAACTAGAGACGACATAAAACACCGTCGCTAATTAAAAGCTTTGCGACCGCAAAAAATCGTCACTACATGTTTTCGTTGCTCTCCGCACATAAAATTTCAAAAACTATGATTGTGACGGGAAAACTGTCACTAAGCTTTACAAATAAAAATCCATTAGCTACGGTATTAGCCGTTCCTAATGGATTTTGAAAAAAATATACATATAAAAAAAACATTTAGCCACGGCAAATGAGCCATCGCTAAGCTTTACAAATAAAAATCTATTGGCTACAACATTTGCCGTCCCTAATGAATTTTGAAAAAAAATACATATAAAAAAAAATTAGCCACGGCAAATCAGCCGTCGCTAAGCTTGACAAATATAAATCTATTAGCTACGGCATTTGCCAACCCAAATGGATTTAAAAAAAAATAGATATATAAAAAAATTTAGCCACGGCAAATGAGCCGTCGCTAAGCTCTACAAATAAAAATCTATTAGCATTGGTATTAGCCGCCCTAATGGATTTTGAAAAAAAAATACATATAAAATAACATTTAGCCACGCAATGCGGTCTTCCCACATATCATTGCCTAATCCAAGCGCAAGGATGTCTTCATTCACTGTCTTCATCCAAGTTTTCAACGGTCGTCCCCTCCGTCTACAATCTCCATTAACTTTGGTTCGAGTAAAACAACAAAATAGAGTTTTAAGAGTCACCAGATATAAGGTTATTATAGTCAAGGCCCACACTCATGTAAACACAAGTTTACATTATTAAACGGTATGACAAACAATGTTGAACGTCGTTATCATCCCAAGGTTAGCATTTCAAAACTGTTATGATTTATAAGAACCATTTAAGCTTGAAATTCAATTTGCAAAGAATTTGCTCTGTGTTCCTGACTGTTTAGCTATGCCTCCAATTTATTTTTAGATTTAGTCTTTTAAAAAAAGTTGGTGTACCCAATCACATTTCGTATACCCTAAAATAAATCGTCAAGAGAAGAAAATTATTCATGTTGTTGATTAAGAACTTGGTATGAAGGATTCATAATGTATATTCTTAGATGTAGGTTTTTTTTTTAATATTATAAATGCATTTTTTTAATATGATATAACAGTTGAAACAATTTTGAATTTGTGTACGGGTTTACACTTTTATTTATTCATTTTAATACGTATTACTATTGTCTACTTATCTAATATTAATGAAATTTAAATAATGCTTGGCAAAATTTTATTTTATAGATAATGGTTATTTGTTATTTTAGTCAAGAATCAATTAACGCTCCTAAATGAGTAAACTTCACCATAAAATGACTTTTATGACTTAAAAATGACCAGTCAGTGTTACATACATTAGGTTGATGTAATAAAGTTGAAACATCTCCAAATACCAGCGCAACAAAGGGTTAGTATAGACGAGTTAAATAGTCGGGTATAAGTAGCAACTCCCAAAAAAAGTGTGAAAAAACAATAACTATTCATGATAGAAAAATACAAAAAGAACATATTTTGTGGCGGGAAGAAAACAATTAAGATAATCAAAGAAGAAGAGGAATAAGATCTCAAGCCAAGTTGAGATTTTGTAATAACTTCGATTTCCATTTTATTGGAAAGATTGTATCTAAATTTGAATCAACCTATTTAG
The DNA here is from genome assembly GCA_003290165.1 of Berberis thunbergii. Taxonomy (NCBI): domain Eukaryota; kingdom Viridiplantae; phylum Streptophyta; class Magnoliopsida; order Ranunculales; family Berberidaceae; genus Berberis; species Berberis thunbergii. The sequence continues at coordinate 56,188 of QNQO01011165.1, read as the reverse complement.
GAAAATATTTCGATCCAAGTTATTCAACTGTTAAATAGATTTAAATCTAAAGACTTATAACCTGGGTGTTGATTTGTGTCATGAAATTGTACCTCCGGATCCCAACCCTCAAAATAGTATCGTATCAACTCGACTATGTTGCAAGGGAGAATTTTTTTTCCCCTAAAATGTGTGGATTCATTCAGAACTCGTGAAGGTTGTTTAACCAAGGTCAACAGGCACTGTTCCTGCTACTAATTAGATTTTTGGGTTTTTTTAAGACAGTGCCCTCCAAAACGTAATCATGACTATTGTCCCCACATTTTATTTAAAATGAAGTTTTCACACCCAAAATTCAATTCTCAGTTAGTGATCTGTTGGAAGACCAAAGTCTTTCTTAGGCCATAGTTTTTTTTTGGCCACTTATCACTACACCAAAAGGCTTGATTAGATACACAGAGATGGCCACGGCTTAAAACCGTTAGTTTATTTGCCACGGCCCACAAACCGTGGCTAGATTGGCCAAGGGCCTAAAACCGTGGCTATAAAAAGAAATGGACCTGTGTAATTGCAAAAACACCTGTGTTTCCACGGCTCACATCCATTTCACGATTTGACGCGCCATTGCGAAAACACTTTCGCTTGCGAAAAAATTGGCGTTCCTGCCTCCTTCCATTTTCATTTTAGGGTTTGTTAGAAAATCAAATAGTGAGAGAGAGGAGCAGAGGAGAGTGTGAAAAGAAAGAAGAAGAAGTGAAAGAGGTTCGTGATTTATGTGTTATTTGGTTTTTTTTTTGCACTTACTGTATTGAATCGATTTGTTATTGTTTGCGATTGTTTGATTGCACTTACTGTTATTTGGGTTGTTTGATTGTTTGCGATTATTTGGGTAATTTTTGCAATTATTTGGGTTTTTTTTTTCACTTACTGTACTGTGTGTTGTTATCGATATTGATCGATTTGAGATTCAATTCGATCTGGTTTCGATTCGTGATTTCTTACTAACTAATGTTTGGTTTGGATTGCAGCACTGTTTTGTGTTTGTTGAATCTGTTTAGTTTCCTGCTTAATAGTTCAGCACTACTTCCTGATAGAAATTTGAAGACCTACGGCTGAGCTGCTCTTCTCAAACAAACTATTTGAAAGTACTACACACTAGATCTATCAATTAGCTGACAGAAATTGAGATACACAGTGCAAGTTTTTTTTTTTTTTGGGTCATTTGGATAGTAACAAAATGAAGCGCTTTTTTAATACAAAAATGGCTTTAATTGTTGGTGTTCCGAGCATTGACATTTTATGGTTCACCAATGACTTGTCTTTTTCTTTCTGATTCAAAATTTTATTATGGGATTGGGAAGTTGCATAGTTATGGATTTAATGCATCTGACAGAATCTATTGACATTTTCTCTTCTTATAATTTACTTGCACTTTCTTTTTCACATTGTAAGTCGACTTCCCAAGTTTGATTGTCTCACTCATTCATTAGGTGTGTTTATATAAGCTCTATTGATCTATGGCCAACTTTAATGTAGTTACTTGATGTATATTATAAGGCCATTTAAAAAATTAATGAAAAAAAAAAGAAGCAAACATAATGGAAGAGGATGTAAATATTAGTAGGTTAATGGCTTTACAGCTAATGCTTTTAGTAATCACTATAACCTACTGACTATTTAAGATGTATTAGTTTTTTCCCTTTTTTGATTTCCCTCTTTAGGATTTCAACTTGGTTGATGCATAGTTCTAGGACATATTTTGGACAAAATTTGAAAGAGTTTTGCATTCTGTTGATTTTGTTGATATTTTTTGTCAGGCATTAATAATGTCTAACCTAATAGTACTATTTGTAGGAGAGAATTCGTATAGGTAAGGAGCTTCTTGAAGCAAAGCGGATTGAGGAAGATAATGAAAGAAAATGGTTTGTCTTGATACGAAAAATCTTTTTGGTTGGAAAATGTTTTATTGTCTTCAGTCTTCACCATTATCTTGTTTCACTTCACCCATTTATGTGCAATTTATTTGTTTGCCCCCTAAAACTAAAATAGATTCATTTTCCTGTTGTAGGATAATTGCCTTGAGGAAAGCAGAGAAGGAGGAAAAGAGAAAAGCAAGGGAGAAGATCCGTCAGAAACTCGAAGAGGATGGTATATGTTGAATTCTCAACTTATCTTTTATTGAGGTATGATTGAAGAATAATTTGTTTAAGTTCATACTTCATAAACACATTTAATGCGGCTAAGAATTCTTACTTTATTGAGGTATGATTTCAGTTGGCCACCCTCCCTTCTTTTTCCTTCTCTCTTCAGTTTGTCACCACCCCAGATCCCATCCCCTCTTCTTTTTCTCTCTTTGCAGCATCAGTTCACCACCACCCCACTGCCAGCTACTGACCCTATCTTTCCCCATCTATGATCGGTTCATCGCCACCCAGCGTCGTTGCCACCTCCCCCTCTCGTCCTCTCTTTACTCAAGGGTAATTTTGTCAACAAAATTAGGCACGTGAGGTGTTTAACAGTCGAGGGACGGAAACTGTTAGTCTTGGTTATGACTGCAATACGGATAGCTATTCATGTGACCTCATATTAGCTATTTATTATGGGTGTAAATCACAACTAACCCTTATTATTATTGTTATTACTAATAGTATTATTATCATTATTCTTTTGGGTGGCCTTCTTTTACTTGAGCATATATCTAGTATGGACTGTATAGTAGACCTTATACATGACAATTTTTCTGTTTTTCAAAAACTCCCTTGAGATTGGTCTGCTAAAATAGTAAGCAACTTTACCAATATTTTCTAGACCAATTTACAAATGGATCTCACATTTTCTTTTCTGCGAATCCCAACATAACCTCTAATAGATTATATAGGAACAAATATTGGTTTAGTCCTTCCTGCAGTTGAAGCATGGCCATTGAAATGTAACTAAAGATCCCTAAGTGGTTGGAATAGGTTGACAGTTCCAACCCCAGACACCAAACTACTTCCACTGGTCTAGAATACAGCTGTTCAATCAGAAACCCTTGTTTTTGCATTCTCTCTTATCACCATTCATCGCCCAATGTTTCTAAATGATTTTCTCACAAACAAATTTTCATATATTAATTGTGCCACCAAAGTCCCTATCTGATCCATAGATCTATTGAATTCAGACCAACGAGCTCCTCCACACCCCCCCCCCCCCCTCTTACCAATACATTTAGCACCTCATGTCTTTGAAACATGTTAAGCTATTCTAGTATGGTAATGTGCTATTAATGCTTTTAAAAAAAAATTCTATAATTCAATATTGGTCATTGGTCTCATTTGAAAAATGACATTATTTTTTTTCCCATAACACTAATTACCGAAAAATAAATAAATAGAACATTGATATATCACTACTACAAATATTAGCTTAGGTAACGCCACTTAGATAGCGTTTTTTTAAAGAGCTATCCAAGTGGGCACTAGGATAGCGCTTATTTGTCTTTAAAAAAAAAATTTTAAAAAAAAACACTACAATAGCGCTTTTAATTTTTTTTTTTAGTTAAGCGCTATCTTAGTTATGTCTTAGATAGCGCTTTAAAAAACGCTATGAGAAAAAACGTTACCAAAGCTACCATAGCGCTTCGGAAACGCTATGCTACTTACATTTAGGCACTACTACAAATATTAGCTTAGGTAACGCCACTTAGATAGCGCTTTTTTAAAGAGCTATCCAAGTGGGCGCTAGGATAGCGCTTATTTGTCTTTAAAAAAAATAATAAAAAAAAAACGCTACAATAGCGCTTTTAAATTTTTTTTTCAGTTAAGCGCTATCTTAATTATGTCTTAGATAGCGCTTTAAAAAACGCTATGTGAAAAAACGTTACCAAAACTACCATAGCGCTTTTAAAGCGCTATGCTACTTTCCTCTTGTATAGCGCTTCAAATATCAAATTAAATCTCGTTTTTTAAGATCTTGATATGATCGGACGGTTAATATCAAAAGCCCTAATAAAAACCTAAATCTCGACCACATGTATTTTGGTTTTGCTTTTGCCATATTTTCAAACACAGAGAGAGGAGGGACGGAACAGAGGCGAGGAGGCGAGGAACCAGATCGAGGAGGCGAGGAACCGAGGAAGGACGCGAGGAAGGAGGCGACTCAGGCGAGGAACCAGAGGAGGCGAGGAACCGAGGAGTCGGAAGCTCATTTAAATCTGGGTATTTTGTTTCAAGTTTATATCTTTAGAACCGGGTTGGTTAAGCATGCTTTGATTTTGAATGGGTTTTCATTAGTTTGGTTTTGATTTGCCTTTTGTGCCCTAATTTTTGATTTTCTGAAACGAAATTGAATCATGTTTATTGATTGTTTTGGTTTATTTTTATGAAATTGACAATGGACTTTGATTATGGTGCCTAAATTTGTGATTTTTTGTGAAACAGACTTGAACAATTTTGACCTAATGAATTGGGAATCTAATTTACAATGGGTTTCTTCTTATCAGGTGTTGGAGTTAGCAGGAAAAGCAGCGAGAGACAACAAGCAATACAGAATTGAGGTGGAAGATGACCATATATCTTGAGAAAATATTGTTTGCTCCCATCCTAACAAAACATTTTCCACAACTTCGTCGAAAACATGAGGGTAGGGACTATCATTAAATTCATGTTTTGCATTTTCTCTCCCTTTTTTCTCTTCTATTTTCTCACTTTTGGCAAGTTTTCTTGGAGAAAGTTTCTTTTAAACATAGCCTAAGAGATGAATGTCCTGTCTTGTTATACGACTAACTAAGTTTTTACATGATCGACCAAGTTATATGCTTATACATACTCATGATATACTCAAGGATACAGAAGTAAGCATGCCAAACCATCTAATATATCCTTCAGTACAATCGGAAACTAACTAATCAAATTAATAAAAAATAGTTGAATCCAATTGTTTTCCCATGTATGGCTGTGGCTACTTTCTTTGTTAATAAATATTGGTATACGAGTATTGAGATTCAGGAGTGTTTTGCATTAGATATGGTTTGTCACTGCTGTTTGTAGTGCAACTTTCAGGCAGTTCTTCTTGTTTAATAGATATTATTAAGTCACAGGCTTAGCTGGGTTTAGTATCTTAGTATGGTTGAAGTCTCAAGATTGCTAATTACATACAGCAATATGGTATTGCTATTTTGTCAGGTTGCGGAGATGGAAGCTTGTTTGCAGGAATCCAATCTTACAGTTCCAACTCGTGAAGTTCTCTACTCTATTGCTATTGTTAATTGTGTCACCTATGCCTCGTGATGATTTGGCTCCAATGAGGAATGTGACTCAAACTGCTCCTGTTCCGTCAGGTTGTTATTTTAACAGTTGCCTTTACTTTTACGTTGTTCTGGTCACGTTTTGTCAAGTAAGGTTCTTATTTGGTTGATCTGAGTGCTTTAATGCTTTTATCTTGTACTAGTTTTTATTTGACCTTGCTTGGCGACAAAACTTAGGTTGTGTTTTTGGAGTCGAAAGTAAATGCACTTGTACTTCTCATAGAAGCACTAGGCTACAGTGATAAGTTATGGTTGTATTAGTATGGTCAACCAAACTTCTAAGTTTTGGAAATTGAGTTAGTTATTGAGACTCTGAGAGATAGAGATAGTGGCCGTTAGTTATAATTGCTGGGCCAGGAATGTTTGCAAGAAAATAATTGCTGGTAGTTTTACGTGGCTATATCCAATAAGTAACTTCACAATGTGTTGTGTAACGCAGCCTTAGTCTAAACTTCAAGCGTGACAACTATTTGCGCTATGCACACTCAGATAATCCAATTGTTCAGCTGAAATGATCCTCTTCCTAACTCCTTAAATCATTTTTAAGCTGATGATAAAACTATGGTTTGAAGTTATACTAAGATGTAGAAAGTGTTGTTTTCTTTATTTTTTTTTTTTTTTTTTTTTTTTTTTTTTTTTTTTTTTTTTTTTTTTTTTTTTTTTTTTTTTTTTTTTTATTATCAAAAAAGAGACTTACATTCTATACGGGGGTACATTACGACTTTACCCGTATTAAAAACTAAGCAGAAGTGTTGTTTTCTTTATGTTTGTGATTAAATTGTTGAATCTGAAAGAGGGTACAATGTAACCTTGAGTTAGTTTGAGTTTCTATAGCTTTGATTGGGCTATACTGGTTGCTTTGATTTATGTAAACGTTTGATTGGGCCGTAGTTTTATTTATTAAGGATTCATCTTATAAGATTTGTAGATAGATTTTCATTAAAAAAGAAGTTGATGCATCAGATATGAGAATATGGCGAGGCCGATTGTTGTTGAACTGAATGTGCCTCAAAATTTGTATTTCATTTCTAATATTAGTGAATGCAGGAAGGAGTGCTTTGGATAACCCTCATCATATGGAATTTGAAGCCAAATCTACTAGAGATGGGGCATGGTAACTTCTAACTTGCAGGTATGATGTTGCAACTTTTATCTCTCATAGGTTGTTTAACACACATGATCTGGTAATTATCAACTCATATTGAATATGACTAATCTTTGATATAATTGATTAGCTTGCTTCACTTCATTTTCTGGGTTGATTTGTTTCTTGATTGTGATCATTGTTTGAGTTCTTTTCATTGTAAGACATCTCACAGGACTGCACCTTCTTGTTTCCAATTTTTTTAGGCTCGTGAAGTTGACATTTTTTAATGAATGAAAGAATGAATACACACCTGATAAACTTCAGGGACAGTCTGCTTCATGTTAGCCATATCAAGTTTGATTTGCTGTCTATGAATGCAGCTGTTCAGAAAGTTGACAAGGGATGTTAAATCATCCATTCAGAAAGTTGACAAGGTCATTCTCCTTACTTCTATTTTTGGCATAAATTCACAATTTTAGTACAAAATGGGGTATTATTGGAAAAGAAATTGGTGTGATGTCATGGTGATGATATAGGTTTAATGTTTGCACTTTGGACTGTGGTTTGAGAATTTTTAGCATATGGGATAATAATCTATTGCCTCGTGTTATCTTCATAAGTTCAAGGTGCATTCATTCCATCTTTTTCTCCCTTTCTCTATCTCCCTCACTCACTCTCAACCAGGCTCACCACTACTCTTTATTTAATCTCTCTCACTCAATTAGGTGGTTTTCACATTTCTTCTTCACTTGAACTTCTAGCTAGCTACAATGAAAACTCTAACATTTATGATCACAATTTTGTATTTTATTCATAATAGTAATACTAGTGTTTCATCTGATCCTACAACTCTTAGTGCTACTGAAGGTGTTTATATCACTTCTTTTAAACCAAACTTAGAGCAACATAACAACACAACTTCTTCTTCTTCTTCTTCTTCCATTTGTCTCTCTTCTTCTTCATGGTCTGCACCATCGATTCTGGATATGGCAAAGCACCCAGAGACTGTAGAGTGGATCAGAAGATTGAGGAGGAAAATTCATGAGTACCCAGAGTTGGCTTTTCAGGAATATGAGACTAGTAAGTTGATTCGGACTGAGTTGGATAGGATGGGAGTTGGTTATAAGTTTCCTATGGCTAATACAGGGATTAGAGCTTCCATTGGCACTGGAAATCCACCTTTTGTTGCGCTTAGAGCTGATATGGATGCTCTGCCAATTCAGGTGACTGATCTTAATTAACAAACTGTTCAGTCACTTCATTTTGAGAATTTTCACTTCATGATCAGAGTTTAGTTACATATATAGTGATATCTTGTAGACATTAATTTCGTCTGCATGAATTTTTACTTCTTTATTCTAAACCTGACCTATTGTGAGTTTTTCTTTCATGATGTCCTTAACTCTGCTTGCCCTTGTCATCTAAGGTTTTGTTTTAGTTGAAAATAAGTTTGCTTCAACGATATTGGACATAATCATCTGTAATATGTTGTCTTGAAACGTGATCGTTACCCCCGATCCTAAATTAGTCTATGGATGTTTGCTGTCATTAATTCGTGCTACAGGATTTTTCCTACAGATCAAAAGACTTGTTAAGCTGAAATCCATCCAACTATGAAGCGATTAACAGGTTTTATGTGTCAGGAAGCTATGGATTGGGAGCATAAAAGCAAGGTTGCTGGTAAAATGCATGCCTGCGGGCATGATGCACATGTAGCAATGCTTCTTGGTGCCGCAAAGATATTGAAGAACCGTGAACATGGACTTATGGTTTGGATTTTCAGTCCTTGTAAACTCTTAATTACTAAACTAAGATTACGGTAACACCCTATAAACATCTCTATAAACTATTCTTGAGAGTAACTATTTATTAGGATTTAATTCATCTTGAATATGATACTGAAGTTCTTCTTAATATTATTCTTCTATTACTAGGCAATAAAAAAGTGAAAGTTGGGCTAATATGTAATCCACACGAAAGTGATTACCAAGGCAGTAAAAACATGTCCGAATACTCTATTATATAGATCCCAATATGCCATTTTGGGAATTGAAAGTCTTTGGTCCAGCTTCATTGGCATGACAGTTTAGCGTTATTTTTACAACATGGAGCAAAGGACATATTCTTCTCATTAATTTGTGCATATCTATTTCTCATCAAAAGTATATATTCTTAACTCATACTTTCTCTGAAGAAAGCGTATCTAATCAAACATGTTAAAGATTTACAAAGATCTATATCTGCAGTTGATCAAATTACCACACAGTTTATATTCCTCGTGTTTTTCATTCAAAATGAGCAAAACATACTAGAGTAATAATCAGAATACTGAAAACGTAAAATAAACACTGGACCGGGTTTGTTGTCATCAGTCGTTGTTATTGTAAATAAACATTTAATTGACTACATAGTACCGACTCCCTTGTGACGTGTCTTTGAGCATTTTATATGTCAGAGATGCTTGTCCAAGTGAGTCCTTTAGAGTGAATGATCGGCATAGCTTTCAAAATATGGGGTATAAATTATATTCTTGGTATATTGTTGTTTTCTAATATCTATTCATTATATGCTATCTTGAAAGGACTACAAAAACTGTTCTTATTTTTGCAATGTAATTCATGAGGACTTTGTAGTCTGGTTCAGAAACAATCATTCAATGTAAAAGCATTTCATGAAATCTGATAAACCTTATATCAATAGTACAAGTACGAGTACTGATCTAAATTACTGTATGAATTTGTGATTAATACATAACACTGTAACATCCAATTCAAGTACTGATGTTACAGTCGCCTGATTAACATAGTATATGCATGGGTTTATCGCAGATTACACCCTAGTTTCGATGTATAATAGAATTACCACACATTTTCATTTCAGGGAACTGTCATACTTATCTTTCAACCAGCAGAAGAAGCTGGAAATGGAGCAACACGAATGATTGAAGACGGGGCTTTGGAAAACATAGAGGCCATATTTGCAGTACATGTATCTCATCAGCATCCAACATCGGTCATTAGTTCAAGACCTGGTCCTTTGCTTGCTGGATGTGGCTTCTTTCGGGCCGTGATAAGTAGAAAACATGGACATGAAGAGACTCTGCACCACCCTGTTGACACTATCTTGGCTTCTTCCGCTGTTGTAATTAGCTTGCAGAACATTGTATCCCGTGAAGCGGATCCATTGGACTCTCAGGTAATAAGCCCCTTCTACCCAACTGTAGTTCATGTTATCAAGGTTCATACTGCTAAATGATGCAATACATAACAATGTTCTTATTCAGGTAGTATCAGTAGCTTCATTTAACGGAGGCAATGATCTTGGTATGATCCCTGAATCAGTTGTCCTTGGTGGAACCTTCAGGGCTTTCTCCAACATCTACCAAATCCGACATAGAATTGAACAGGTTTCTTAGAACTCAGAAGTTCTAGTCACAATTTTTACATCAACTTTTTTACATTATTCCTTCCAAACTGTTGTCAATGCCAATGATTTTCATAATAACAGGTGATCATCGAACAAGCAAGTGTATACAGATGCTCAGCAGTGGTTGACTTCTTAGAGAAAGAGCAACCTATTTACCCGCCAACCATGAATGAACAAGGCATGTATGAACACGTAAGGAACGTTGCCATTGACTTAGTAGGTCGGAAGAACTTCAGGGTGGCTCCACCTATGATGGGTGCAGAGGACTTCTCCTTCTACTCAGAAATAATCCCTGCAGCTTTCTTTATATAGGTATAAGAAATGAGACATTGGGTTCAACACACACAGGTCATTCTCCTTGTCAACTTTCTTTTCAGACTTTTATGATGTTTAACTACATGTGTGACTTCGTTGTCTATGAATGCAGCTGTTCAGAAAGTTGACAAGGATGTTAAATCATCCATTCAGAAGGTGCTGACTCTCTCCCTCCCTTTCTACCCTCTACCACTACATGAATGCATGAACGAAGATGTTCCTAATTGTAATATAGGTTTTCTTGTAGCTAATTTATTTGTGTGAATAAATAGTGTCTTGACAAGGGAAAAGATGTTGACCTGCGAATGGCAATCAATGCCAAAACAATTACAAGTGGCCTTAAGTATTCTCTTGCCACTGGAAATTGGGGAGGCAGAAAATGATGCAGATGTCAGGTTTGACTTCTTCTATTGTACGTATGCTATTCATTTTTCCGTTTCTGCATTTCCTTCCCTCTACATCACTGTGGTTAAAGTTAAATCCTTATTTATGATGCTCATAAAGATATTTTGTAAAAAATATGTAAGTTCTAACAACCACTGTTTTTTTTAGGTGTGTTCTTGTATTTCAGGTTAAGATTTATATACCGACTTAGTGTGTGTGTGTTGTTATACTTATAGAATGCCATGATGCAATTTCAGGTTATGCGAGGATACAATTTGAAGTGGCGGTAGAATCTGAGAAACATTCAGCGGTGCCGCAATGTACAGACGAAGTTAGGACTGTAGGAGAAGCTGTTGGCCATTTCATTTCGTATCCAAAAAAGTTGGTGTATATATATGATAGCATATTAACAATTTTGTATGAATGCTTAAATTATATTTTGAATGAATGAGAAACAGTTAGTTATCATGTTGTGTCTTTATTGATTGATTGAACGTTGTCATTATTATATTAATATTATATAAAAAAATATTATATGGTAGTTAATAAAAAAAAATTCACCGAAATTAAATAGCGCTTTAGAAGCTAATTAAAAAAAAAATCAAAAAAAAAATTAAAAAAATTAAAAAAATTTAAAAAAAATCAACAAAATTAAATAGCGCTCATAAAAGCGCTATTCAAGCTAATTTTAAAAAAAAAATTCACCGAACTTAAATAGCGCTTTCTAAAGCGCTATGTAAGTTAATTAAAAAAAAACGCTTAGATAGCGCTTTATTAAGCGCTATCTAACGAAGCGCTATTCAAGTACGCGACTTGCATAGCGCTAAAAAGCGCTATCTAAGCCTATTTTTAAGCGCTATGCAAGCCTATATTTGTAGTAGTGAGGATATCGCTTCCTAACCCCCTAAATATCTCTCTTTCGTTCTCTTCTCTTATCATTCCAATACCTTCAATGGCGACTTCCTCCGCGAAATCCATCTTCACCCCAGTTCGAGTTTCCCTCTCAGACACCAAAAACTCCCTCCTTTATTCAAGATCATCTCTCTTTCTCCCCTCTCTCCATCACTCTGTTTCTCTCTCAACGACCTCTCGATCTCGATTTCATGTCGTCGAAGCAGTGAATACCCTCGAATCGCCTCAAATCAGGCTCTCCAAGTCACGAGTACAAGAACCCACCGCGGTGGATGCGAAACCCACAGTTCTCGTATCCGAGAAGCTCGGAGAAGCAGGGTTGGAGGTGCTGAGGACCTTCGTGAATGTTGATTGCTCGTACAATCTGTCACCAGAGGAGTTGTGTGCGAAGATCTCGCTATGTGATGCTTTGATTGTGAGGAGTGGGACGAAGGTGACGAGGGAGGTGTTTGAAGCCGCGAAGGGAAGGTTGAAGGTGGTGGGCAGAGCTGGTGTAGGGATTGATAATGTGGATCTGCAAGCTGCGACAGAGTTTGGGTGTTTGGTTGTTAATGCTCCCACTGCCAATACTGTTGTTGCTGCTGAGCATGGGATTGCTTTGCTCTCTTCCATGGCCAGGAATGTTGCCCAGGCTGATGCCTCCATGAAAGCTGGTGAGCTTGCTTTTAATTTCTCTTGATGTTACTTTTGTTAGAATGTTTGGTTTGAATTTGAAAAGCTTTTGATTGATCTGTGTTTGGTTTGTTGTGGTAAAAGTTTAGATCTATTGAAAAAAATGGAGAGGTGGTTGCTGCTCCTGCTGTAAAAGAGGATCCGAATGCGACTTCGAGGTTTAGGATTTCTAAGCCTTTGAGGGAAAAGTTGAAGGCTAATGGGATTGAGGCTTTGTTCCACTGGTTAAGAGCTGCTTGGCTGGTTTTAACAATTCAATTATATCATATGGACAGGTAGAGATCAGATTTGTGTTTTTTTTTTTTTGTAAAAGTTTGCTAGACCTTTTAGTTGATTTTTTAAGTAGATTGACAAGGCTTGCAATTGTTTGATTAAATTTCTGAAAGACGGGAAGTGGGAAGACTTACACGATGTAGGGTCCTCCGAGCGCAATGGTCGAAGGTCACTTACCTAGTAGCAATCAAGGCGTTGTTCCACGCATCTTCCAGATGCTATTTTCTTAGTTTCAGAAGGTGGGGTTTGTTTTATACATTTATTTGCTAGAGAAAACATTGAATTTTGAAATGTGTACTGATTTGTTGTTATGATTGGTTGTTAGGAGAAAGAGAACTCGGAAGAGAAACAGATGAATTATCAGTGTAGATGTTCTTTCCTAGAGATATATAATGAGAAAGTTGGTGATTTGCTCGATCCCACTCAACGAAACCTTGAGGTAGAGATCTTTCTATGTCTACTCTTCATTAAATCAGACTCATTTGGTCTGGGCTTTCTATGTTTAGTGTAACTAAAGGGCATTTTTCACTTTCTCCAGATAAGAGATGATTCCAAGAATGGTTTTTATGTTGAAAATCTGAGTGAAGAATGTGTTAGTAGCTACGACGATGTAACACAAATTCTAATCAAGGTAAGTAAGAATTGGTCTATATTTTTCTGATTATAGTGTAAATATGACATTGGTATTGGTGTATATTGTTTGATCCTCATGTCTAAAAGATCATTTTAAATATGTTGTGCAAAATATGTCTTTCCTACAAGGTCTTTCTGTGGTTTCAGTGTGGTACTGTGGTTGAATCAAATTTAACTTTCATAATGTAGGGGCTTTCAAATAGTCTGTATATGCAATTGGGCATCAAAGTCTAGTTTCAAAGAGATGTCTTTTTCCAGATCTTGTAAATTGGGCATTTGAATATGTGAAGTCTTATATGCTTTGTTGTCGGCCTTGTTTGGCTAGGGCAAGTTATTTGGTGCATGATCCCACATGACACCAATGTAATGAACTCTGGTTGATTGGCTGTGTTTGTAATTTACCATGAACATATTTGATCCATCAAATTTTGATTTTTACTAACTGTTCTCAGTATCTTTATTGATACAGGTACCATGCTTTTGTGTGGGATTTGATCCAGAAAGCACATTGGAGAATTCATGGTTATGCCCGAGGTAACTTAGATGAAAATAAAATGACTTCCGTTAGTTGGAGACCTTTTGTTCTGTAAAATCACGAGTTCCATCTCATTGGAACTTCAATGCTGGCAGCTTCTTATGTATGTTAAACTAAATGCGGTTTCCCGCTGTATATGCTAGAGTGAAATGAAATAGTAGTTGATTGAGTAAACATGAAATAGTAGTTGATTCAGCCAAAAAATTGGGTGTTTTCATAAAAGGGGTAGGTGTTGGGGTGGTTCTTTTTAATATTCAGAATTTGGATTCTCATTGTTTTTGGTGGTTTTGATGTTTTAGTTGTGCCAACAAACTATTTTATTTTTTTATTTTTTATTTCTTGTTGCTATTTAGTTTGGGATAATCACTGATTCAGCTCATATTATGCTTTTATAGGAATCCAATCGATTTTATTGATTAGTAGAAGCCAATTAGTCAACTGATTAGCATCAACTTCTGCTGACTGGAACCTAATTGATTCGATTGACTAAGCAATCAACAAAGGTAATGAACATATATTTTTTTGTTTGAGTTAAGCATCAAATTTGGACTGTATTTTTTTTGTTTTCGTTAAGCATTTCTTGGACTGTTGTCAGGTCTCATGCATTTTAGATTTTGTTTTTGGGCTTCCATTACATGTTGGTTGTCTATGCCCCTGGTTGTGCATGTCCATTGCTATGGTTGTGGCTATGTGGGTGTTTCTCGCAATGCACGTGTCGACGAAACTTAAGGAAAGGGGTAATTTTTGAATATAGGGTTGCAACTTGGGTTGGGTATTGTTGCTTTTATATGAAGAAATTTTGAATGTATTTTCTTCGAAGTTCCAATTTAATACCTTACCTTGTCAAGCTTGAGTGACCCAAAGGATGGCTCAGTCGTTATATATATATATATATATATATATATATTTTCCAGCTGATTCGATCACAATCTTTGATATATTCTTGCTGAAAATAAGGCAAGAAAATTTGGTGTATCCTTCTGATATATTCTTGCTGAAACAGGTGCTCAAATTGAAATATCTCCAAATGTGCCATACAAAAGTTCCTGCTTGACTCACCTGCTCCAGGAATCACTTGGTGGCAATGCGAAACTCACAGTCATTTGTGCTATTTCTCCTCATGACAAGTAATCCAATACTTAAACTCTGTTTTTTTTATTAAGTTCTATTTAATGTTTACTTTTGCAAATAATTCAATACAGCAGCACTCTATCTTTTGGTTTTTTTTTATTAAGTTCTGTTGTTAAATCAGGAAATTGATTGATACTAGAATAGAAGTTAGATTACTGTCATATATCGATGCTGCTATATTATGGGAATCTATTATCAAGGTTCTAGAAATCTTTTGGTTTCAGTAACTTTGAAGTCTCAGTCCAAGCAAGTCTCTGTCTTCCATTAACTGCTTCAGCTGCATCTGAGCAGTCATTCAACTACTGAATGTTTGTTTAGTTCTGCTCCTTGGCCTATCAATAGCAATCTGGCAGCTTTCAGCCTTCCAAGTTAGCTTCAAAACTGGTCCTTATCCGTCCACTGTACCAACGCTTATTTTGGTATACTGAATATCTTTCCTGTCTTTCCTGCAACATTACTCGCAAAGCCTTCATTATTTTCCCTGTGAAAACCAGAATTGCAATTAATTGGATGTCGTGCAGGGCTCATCTCTATCGTTCACATGGTAAAATCATTTTTTAGTTGTTGAGTTGTCATGGATGAAGTAATTATCTGGTTGGGATATGAGTATTGCGATGTTGAAAAACGTAGAAGATCCTGATGAGCTCCACATCCTAAATGCTTTGTTATATTTATGACCTTATGTTTATTAATGCAAGCTACTTGGCACATATCTTGCTATCATGACTGTGATTTTCTTTTGGGCTTCCTGTGAGACAGATTTCTTCTCAGTAAGTAGTCTCCTGTCCAAAGAACACGTGCAACATCTTATATATCAAGTATATATTAATCATACTGATCCTACTCATTGTCTACCAAATGATATAATGTGCAAAAAACATTTGGCGTGAGATCAATCAGGCACAACAACGAAGAACTCACTGCAACTCTCTATCTCCAAGTGAGCATAGTGAGCCAGGCTCTCATCTTTGTGACCCGATCTCAGAGTTGGTCCTTTGTTGAACGACCAGGCGTGTTGCTTGTTAGTGCCTTCCTTGCCGCTCAATTGGTGAGTATAAATGATGTTTCATGCCATTGAATATATCTGTATTCTCCATTAAAACTGACAATTTATCCATCCATTGTGTTAAGGTGGCTACATTGATAGTTGTTTATGCAAACTGGGACTTTGCAATGATCCAAGGCATAGGGTGGGGATGGGCAGGAGTGATTTGGTTATACAACATCATCTTCTACTGTCCTCAAGTTCTTGATCCGTTACAGTTTGAGTGGCAAAGCTTGGGATACCGTGATTGAGAACAATTTGTATCTTTATTGAATTTTGTATGAATGCTTAAATTATATTTTGAATGAATGAGAAACAGTTAGTTATCATGTTGTGTCTTTATTGATTGATTGAACGTTGTCATTATTATATTAAATATTATATTTAGCCCAGAAAATCGGTATCGGAAAAATAGAATAAACAAATCAAATAACTTAGATAGCGCTCAAATAAGCGCTATCTAAGTTTAACATATATACTACAATAGCGCTTCTTTTAGCGCTAGCTAAGAACAATCTAATTACTTCCATAGTGCTTATTTACGCGCTATCTTAGCAGATTATAAACAAATCTAATTTAAAAAATTCATTTAAATTAAATAGCGTTTTTTTTAAGCGCTATCCAAGCTAATTTAAAAAAAAATTAGCGCTTTAGAAGGCGCTATTGAAGTTAATTAAAAAAAAAAAAAACGCTTAGATAGCGCTATCTAAGCGAAGTGCTATTCAAGTACGCGCCTTGCATAGCGCTTTTTTGAGCGCTATCTAAGCCTATTTTTAAGCGCTGTGCAAGCCTATATCTGTAGTAGTGTATGGACAAAATTTATGAAATTTTAAATTTAAAAAGAAGTACGAGAGTTTCCATCTTCGGCTCATGTAAACCCTGCCTTTCCTCAATGTCACCACCTTGGGGTAATGATTCTAAACAATCACATTGTTGGATGCCATTGGGATATATTCTTGATTTTGACAATCTCAATTTAATCTAAACCAATGCTTAGCTTATATATGTGTGCGTGTAGGCTGCAATTGGTCGTGTCAAATCTAACTGTTTATCTTGACTTGGCAGGCAGAAAGAAGGCGAAAGTTAGGATTGCCACCAGAAGATCCTGCAGAGGCCAGAGCTGCACCACCAGTTCAAGAAAAAAGGTATAGCTTGTATGATGTACAAAATCTTGTTTAGTTTCCTGCTTAATAGTCCATCACTGTTCACATATTCAACAAGTAAATTCGCAATAGTTCAGCACTACTTCCTGTTTAGTTCCCTGCTTAATTTCCATCATTTCCATTATGTTAAATGTGTAGAACAAAACTAAAGGCTTTTTTGGTTGCATGGAATCCATGGCAAGACCAGTTACCTATAAGTTGAATCTACAACGACTAGTCCTTTCAACTTAAATCCTGGAAAAACTAAGCTATGAAACATGTAACCCTTTGAACATTGCCCTGTAATATTGAAACCTAACTTGTCGAACCAATCTCACACAATCTTCAAGGAGCAAAATTGCAATTACATAGCTGGACTCTTCAGGACATTAAATCTCTAATGAACTGAAACTGATTGGAAAGATGGAGGTAGTAGGAAACTCCCATGTATTCCATGTCTATTGAATACTAGTTGATTAAGCAGACACTCTTAGATATTATTCTAGTAAACTAATTTGCTTCCTATGCCAATTCATGGGCCTCAAAGGGAGATGATTAAGGGGAAGATAACCTCCTCATGGTATGGTTCCTATGGAAGTTATCCTCATAAAAGTGTCACTCTCAATCTTTTAATTTTCATGAGTGTTTGACTAAAGTTAATCTTTTAATTTTTGGTGTGTAGAAATGTCAACAATTCCTTTAGATAAGTCATGGATGAACAAACGGGGAAATGTAATGTATATATACGGTGTTAGACTATTCCAAAAGTTTGTTGAGGATAATGTAAATGGAGAGAGTCGTTTTCCTTGCCCATGTGTTCGATGTAGGAACTCGAGGGGAAACATTAGTGTTGACGACATAGGTGTTCATTTGTTAAGCCATGGCATTGATACCAATTATGTCACGTGAATACATCATGGAGATAATATAAACAAGCAGGTGATTGATGTACCTATGACAGAAGTGGTTGAACCTGATGATGGCTTTGAATATCCTAGGATGAACGACCTAGTTGATGATGTATTCCTCAACATGCAAACTGTGGAGGCTGATGATGGGATAAATGACTTGAATGACACCGTCGAAGAATGTTTTGGCGGTAATCCAGAAGGTGGTCAGAAACTTTCTTGTGAACCTGAGACAGTTATGAACAAGAAGTATCAAAAGTATAAGGAAAAAATGATTGTGCCTTTGTACAATGGGTGTCCTAAGGATAAGACCATGTTGTCCACCATTATTGAATTGCAGAATGTCAAGACTCGTTTAGTTGGAGTGGTAATAGTGTGACGCTGTTGTTAAAATGGCTAAAAACCTTATTGCCGGATGATTGTAATTTGCCAGATAACTACCCAAACATGAAAAACACAATTAAAGATATGGGGATGGAATGTAAGACAATACATGCATGTGCCAATGGATGCATACTCTATTAAAAAGAATATGAGGGTCTAGTTACTTGTCCAAAATGTGGTTCTGGTAGGTATAAGGTTTATGTGGATGACGATGACAACGAGTCTGGCCAGGTATACAGGAAAGAGCCTAAAAAGGTTGTAAAGTATTTTCCATTGATTCCAAGGTTGAAAAGATTTTTTAGCATACTGTGGATTGGTGAAGCAATGACTTGGCATAAGGATGCTTGTTCAGATGGGAATTTGATGAGACATCCATGTGATTCAGCACAATGGACTTCAACAAATATGAGATGGCCAGAGTTTGCCTTTGATAGTAGGAATTTGAGACTTGCAATATCGACTGATGATTTTAACCCACGTGGAAATCCAAGTAATGCTTATAGTTGTTGGCCCAGTAATAATAGCACATTTGAATCTTCCACCTTCTTTATGCATGAAAAAAGAGTTTTTTTTGTTAACCTTGGGCCAAAAGCACCCGAAAAGAATATTGATGTTTACCTAGAGCCATAAGTAGAAGAGTTGAAGGAATTGTGGGCAGATGGTGTTCAACTTGGGATGTGTGTACTAAAAGCAATTTTCGGTTGAAAGCAATGTTGTTTTGGGGTATCCATGACTTTCCTGCTTATGGGACTCTAGCTGGTTGTAATGTTCATGGTTATAATGCATGCCCTATTTGTATTGATAATGTAGAATCTGAACGTCTTTCAAACAGTTGGAAGATATGCTATAGAGGCCATCGACATTTTTTACCTACAAAACACAAGTTTAGAGATGACAAGGGATTCAACAAAGATGTTGAACATCGTCGTGCTCCACAACGATTATCTGGCGAAGAAGTTGAACGAAGGATAGTGGAAAATTTGGAAGGTAGTTCTACACAAGGTAGGGTTAGTGGTCAAAAGCGCAAGAATATGGTTGATAATGATAACGTCAATGATGAACCAACCAATAACATTGCGCCACCGTGGTCTAGGAGGTCCATTTTATTTGATTTGCCGTACTGAAAGTTTGTTGAGCTACGACATAATATTGATGTGATGCATATTGAAAAGAATTTCATTGAACACTTATTGAACATATTGTTGAATGTCTCTAAGAAAACAAGGATGGTGAGAATGCTCGAAAAGATATGTAAGACATGGGACCTCATAAGAGATATTGGTTGAGCCATGACACTGAAACGGGAAAAACTTCAATGCAAAAGCATCATTTTCCTTGACCCAAGAAAGAAAAAAAAATTATTTATGAATACACTAAAAGAGTTGAAATTTGCCAAGTGGATTTTCATCCAAGTTGAGTAATTGCGTTATTGGCAATCCCCTGAAGCTAAGAGGACTGAAGTCACATGACTACCATGTCATTATGCAACATTTACTTCCAGTTTTGCTTAAACATGTATTTCGTGACAAGAAGGATAAAGATTTAAGAATTGCTATTCAAAGAATTAGCTTATTCTTTAATATCTTATATGCTAAAGTAATCAACAAAACAGATCTTCATTTGGAACACAAAGGTGTGATTGAAGCAATTTGTGTCCTTGAAAAGGAGCTTCCACCTTCATTTTTTGTTATAAGTGTGCATTGCATGACTCATCTAACCGAGGAAGCAATGCTTGGTGGTCCAGTTTGATATCGATGGATGTATCCCTTTGAGCGGTAAATAACTTTTCTAATTTTAGTGCACGTCATCACGTTATCTTATTATATTATATACTAATTTATCATTTTATTTATGATTGATAGGTTAATGAAACAATACAAAGACTATGCTAAAATTTTCAGATACATAAAAGGATCAATAGCAGAAGCATACCTTGTAGATGAATCTGTTACATACTGCATGGAGTATATGGCAAGCCACGGTTCAAAACTCACAAACACAGTCAAGAGGAGTGGCTTGATGTAGATGATGAGTATGCCGATGAAAAGCCATTGGATAAAGAAAAAAACTATATGCTAAATAATGTACAATTTAAACAAGCTCGAAGATGGGTTTTCAATGCACTTGCTGATTCGAGTGATTGGGAAGAGTAAGATATATAATATTTTAGTATTTTTAATAACTAGAAATCTAGAATTATGATAATATGGTAACTTGTGCAGAAAATACAATGAATATTGCATGGAGTTGGCTACACAAAGTAAAAAAAAGGGTCAAGGAAATTCGTTGAGAAAGCCACTGATTTTATTCCTTGTTTGTGTAATGAGGTATTTTATAATGTGTATTTATTCATATATATATATATATAATTTTTTTTTCAGATTTCAGTTCTAAGATGATTTGTTTTACAATGTAGTTGGAGAAGGCTGGGGAAACAAATACCACACTTTGGAGGTTAGCCAATGGTCCACAATTTTTGGCAACCCGATATCCAAAATATTGTGTAAATGGTTTCACATTTGCGACAAGTTCTTCAGATGAATGTTTGGTGACACAAGATAGTGGTGTCACCATGGATGCCATTGCTCCTTTTGTTGCTAGTACGAAAGATAAGAGACCAAAGGACAAGCTAGTCAGATGGTATGGAGTTGTTAGAGACATAGACTACATAGATTTCAAAGAAACAGTCTTCTATTGTGATTGGGTCAAAGTGGAAGATAACAAAAATGCATATAAAGTGGACCCAATTTGGAACCATGAGATGATAAACTTGTCGAAGCTAAAAGACAAAAGAAAGGTGGAAGAGGATCCATTCATTTTAGCTCAAGAAGCAAGTGGGGTATTTTATTCGAAAGATCAATCAAATGACGGGTGGCATGTAGTTCTACATACTCAAAGAGGCTTGAACACTAATGTCGATAAAAAGGAAACTCCCACTGTGTATCAAAGCATCTTGAAAGACAACCCTAACCTGAAGAGCTTATTGAAATTTTAATTGACTATGCTACAATGTTTTTTGATGCATTTCTAATGCTATTTTAGTCATCCTCTTTGGTTGAGACCAATTATTTTGTCTTTGTTTCTTATTTTGACTTTTGAGTTGGGAAAGGGAAGCTTTGTAGCTAAGTATTCAGATTGGCTTTTCAAATGCTTTATAAAAATCTATTTGTGGTGATATGTTGTGGAAGAAAACTATCTATAAATGTAGTGTATATAGTTGTTTCTTATTTCTTTTTGTTTGATAATGGTTAATATCTATAATGTCATTGATAGAAATGGGTAGTAGTCATGACAATCTCTCCACCAATGATGTCACTACAAATTCAAATGATGACAGTGAAGTTAAAAAGACCATATAGTTCAATGTCCTGGTTTAGCAGTTGAACCTGGTGCTAGAAATTTCAATAAACGCATTGGAAAGCTTGTTGAAACACTTGTGCCCATCAAATTCAAGGGTTGGCACCATGTTACTGACAACTACAAAGAGAATGTGTGGAATGCCCTCAAGGTGAGATTTTACATCATTGATTTTCATAATGTTCTATTTTATTGTCAACTTATATCTCTTTGGCTTATTAATTTGCAGCGTGAATACGACATCCCAAATTATGTGAAAAGGAGTGTGCATTTGAAAATGCCAGAATATTTTAGAAGGTTCAAGGCAGATCTTAGGAAGGACTATTTGGATAAGTATCCTACCATTGAGGAACAAGATAAGCATGTTCCAAATGGTGTAAGAGAGGAGGATTGGAAGGAGTTTGTTCGCTATGAGAGCACCCCTGAAGCGAAGGCAATTAGAGCCCAAAATGCCAAAAACAAAAAGGCTTCAAAGTATGTATGGGGGGGGGGGGGGGGGGGGAAGGGGGGTGGCCAAAAGAGTGCTGCAGAAGTGGAGTATGAAATGGTAATTGAGTTTCTAGCTACTAGTACAATAATAACCATTTAACTATATAGGCTGAGACTAATCTTTCAAGTATACAGGTTGAGAAGAACCCTGATGGGGAACCAGTCACATGCACTGATATATGGATTGTTTGTCACACAGGAAAGGATGGAAAACCCACGCATGGTGCTGAACTATATATGGTATGTGCCCAATAATGTCTTTTATACACAATTCTTAATTTACTTTGTAGTTGTTTGAATATTATTTGTGTCCTATGTTATTTTATTTTTTCGTTCTTTTTAAGGAACAAGTTAAAGCAAAAAAGGCCACTTTGCAAGAATCTTCAACCCAGGGTACCACTGACCTCACTATTGATAATGATCCTCTAAGCCAAGTGTTTGTCCAAGAAGAAAGGGGACGTGTTCGTTGTGTTGGAACCACGGTCTCTAAAAGGAAGTATGATGCTTCACTTCCCGCTCGTTCATTGCTTTTGGATAAAACATTGGAAGTAAAAAAATTGAGCCAAAAATATGATAGATTGGAAGAAAATGTTCAATGGATACGAGACACTTGAAAATGGAACTTATATGAGACCATCAACAAGTGAGGGAACACAAAGAGGGACAGAAAGAACTGAAGATACACCTTCATCCCGTGCACAATCGACAAGGCAACTAGAAAATCCATTACCTCCATCTCCATTACCACCATCTTCTCAAGGTGTTGCGAGGTTTCCTTCTCCAAGCAATCATGTCCGTTCAGTGTCAAGGACTTACAAAGTTTGTGATTGGCATAAGAATGTCATTGCAATAGCAAAAGAGGTTGTAGATCCTATACGTCGATTCTCTTGCGATTGCCATGGATCATTGAACCCTGCAACAGAGATCAAACTTTCCTTATGCTTCAAATATATGACTAAGGAGAAACTTTACAAGAGTGATCCAAAAGGAGACATGATGGGGGATTTGGACGTTGGTGATTTCTTCGTATGGTGTAAAAATCATGTGGAACTTGATGATTGATAGTTACAACTACCTTGGTAGTTATAACCTTGAACGATATCCTTGATGCTTGCTATTTTTGTGGACTTGCATGCCATACTGTAGTACTTAGTAGTGATACATTCATTTTTGTTTTTTGACTTACACACTCCTGGCTGATTTGGTTTTGGTAGTCCCAAATCTGTAATTTTAATTTGGATTTGGTAGTCCCAAATATGTATTCTTAGTAGTGTTGTTTTCTTGTTGAATATATGTATATATATATATATACTCACCTATGTTTTTTTTAAATTTATAACAACCCTTTTTTTAACTCCGCCAATGTAAATGTTATTTTTTACATTGCCGATCCCAAGCCATGATAAAGGAGGAGGGATGAGGGTATGTTTACCTTTATCAATTTTTGTGTTAAGTTTCATTATATTTTTTTCATTGTGATATGGTTATCTGGTTCTTATATATATGTAGCAAACTCAGCAGACTGAAACTCAGTAGGTGCTAGAATGAAAAAGATTCCTCTTTACAAGGTACATATATTTCTCTAGTTCAGTTGTTTATTAAGGTTTTATTTTATTTTATTTTATTTTTTTGGAAAACGAGCGGGGTTATTTAGGATCCCAGAACCTGAAAAAAAAATAATTGTTACATTCTCAAGTACATCATGCCTATTCTATCTTCATACACAATCTTCTTCAAGTCCTCGGCAAAGGAACTTGGTATAACTTCCATAAAAACATTATTAGGAAGCAAGCGAGCTAACCGATCTGCAACTCTGTTAGTTTCTCTATAAGCATGACTGACTTTATAGTTTTCCAATGAGCTAAGCATGTATTTAATTCTGCACAATATGTGTCTAAGATCCCATGTTACACTTTTGTCCAGTGAGCTAAGCATGTATTTAATTCTGCGCAAGTTTAATCCCGGCCTCAACTCCTTCAAGCTCATGTTTGATAACTGAGTGCCCTTTTGCAGACCCCGTGCATGCTGCGATAACATCCCCTGCATCATTCCTTATAACAGCGCCATACCCACCAGTGACTCCTTGTAGCGAGCCATCAGAGTTGATCTTGTACCAGCCTATAGGTGGCTTTGTCCATTGACAAATTGTAGGGTGCTTGTTTTTATATAATACATCCAGGTTCCATTGCCCAAATAGCTCCTTATTATGCACATTGCCTTCAACAATAACTAACTTTGTTAAATCAATTTCATCAATGCAAACTTACCATATCCAATAACCTGGTTTGAGCATCTAACCCTCTGTTGATGGGCCCTTACCCTATTTTCTGCCATTTTTTGATATGTACGTTAATCTCCAAATTTCACCTCCTTCTGTGCCAATCCTGTAGGATGATTATGATGTTCAGAGTTTCGAGCGTGGTATTTCTGCTCAAAATGCGGGTGCCTTATCATGGGAAATAGCTCCAGTGAGGCTTCTAGCATATTCTGTTGAAGCATACTTATAAATAGTGAGAAATTTTCATTGCCTAGCATGGTCATCTCTGCAGATTGAGGTTTCTAGAGGGAGAGGAAGACCGCCAACCTTGGTTGACAAGGATGAAGGACTAGGAAAGGTAAAAAAGATGTTTGTTATGCGATTTATTGTCTTTCAAGCACCGTCTCTTACTTATTTAGTGTAAACTAGTTTTGATGATCCATTTGCAGCCATTTTTGTGTTGAAAAGGGTTTTCATTAATATCCGTCTCATGAAAACACGATGAGGCGAAGTCGAATGCTATTTGTTTCAATAGGGCAGTTGGATATTTGGTTCATATCTAAAGTTTGTTTAAGTTGTTGTTTGTAAATTAATTGTTGACATTTCTATTAACAATGAAAAATAAAGTGTAAAATTAGTAAGTTTAGAAAGTCAAATAATGAAATAAGAATTAAAAAGAAACAGATACCAATCTCAAGTTGAATCTACTACAGAAGTAGAGGTCAGTTTTATACAAATAGATACCAATCAGGGAGTATGTCCTGTCAATTTGATTTATTGATTTCAATCTACTTGCTTTACGTGTGACGATTCACATGCTGATCTGTCACCACTTCTTTTTTTTCCTTCAGTTTGATCCTACAAAATTAAGGAAGCTCAGACCATGTTTCAAAGAAGTTGGTGGTTCTGTTACTACTGAAAATGCATCTAGTATAAGGTCTACTCTCTCCTATGAATGCATTGTTTTGTAATGGTTTATTTGCTAGTTTAACTCTCTTGTGAGCCTATTAGTTCAAAATGAAATGCCCAGCTCTCCTGGACTCCTATTTTCATTCTAAGAGCTACAATCTTGCTCATTATATTAATAGCTTTCCAAGGAGGAGTAAAAACCTATTCAATAATGTTAACATCCTGAAGGTTATCTATGCCTATTTGGAGGAGTGATCTGCGGAGAGAAGAAAGTGGGAGGGGAAATTTTGGTGTTTAGGTGATTTTTTCTCAATCACAATTTGTTTAACAATTTTGCTGACTAGGACCATGAGTTGGTTTCCGCATAGACTTCCACCTATGACGGCATATCAGGGAGTCATGTTGGAGTCAGTTTTTTTGAGTCGGAGTAGAAGTGTAGAACCACTCAATCTGTTTTAACTCTCAACCAACACTTGGAAAAAATATTCAGCCGGATACCCATCAATGCCCAATGAAACATCAACCACAAGGCTATCCAAAGCTACCAAAACTTCCCCTTCAGAGATTTCTATCCATTTCTGTGTCAATATCTCCAAAAATATGGTTGAACTGAATAGCATCCAAAGTAGGATGCCACAACTTTCCTATGAATTGACCTTTAAAGAAAGAAACTAAGACAACTCTCCTATGAATTGACCTTTAAAGAAAGAAACTAAGCATTGTGCTATTGCATCCTTTTTCAGAACCACTTCCTCTCCGACCACTAGAAAGTCAATTGTATTTGTAATTCTTCTACCATTTTCCATTCTGATTTTCCTGATTTTTGCTTCCAACTAATGAATTCCCTCTTATGAAATTTGTCCAAATCTACTTTGAGAGCTAATATTTTATTCCATTTGTGTAAAGTTTATGAAAATAAGTTTTTAAGTTGTTGCAGGGTAGTGACTCAAAGGTGATTAGTATCCTTCTCTCAGCAAAGATAATTCCACCGTGCTTGCGCAGCATGGAGATGGGCAGGTGATTTGTCCAAAACGCACTACAAGAAAAATTGTGATTAATAGCGTTTAAAACCCGCTATGGTAGGC
Organism: Berberis thunbergii; assembly: GCA_003290165.1. Taxonomy (NCBI): domain Eukaryota; kingdom Viridiplantae; phylum Streptophyta; class Magnoliopsida; order Ranunculales; family Berberidaceae; genus Berberis; species Berberis thunbergii. The sequence goes on along the minus strand of QNQO01011165.1, from coordinate 29,981 downwards.
TACCATAGCGGTTTAGTAACCGCTATGACAGCCGGCGCTATAATAGACCCAGGGGATATTATAGCGGTTTTAAAACGCTATGGTAAGTTTGGCTTTTATAGCGTTTCAAAATCGCTATGGTAGCCTCTTCCATAGCGTTTTAAAAACGCTATAGTAGACTCTAAAACCGCTATGGTAGCCTCTTCCATAGCGTTTTAAAACCGCTATAGTAGACTCTAAAACCGCTATGGTTGACTCTACCATAGCGTTTTAAAAACGCTATGGTAAGTATACATAGCAAATTTTTTTATTTTTTTATTTTTATTTTTTTACTATCAAATGACTTTTTATTACACATCTCATAAGTTTTATGTCTAGAAAATAAAATTTTAAATGTGCCAAAGTTAAACATTTCCATGAATGGAGGCAAAATAATGTAATTAATTAATAAACGGTATTACATCGAGTCACAAAATCTATCAAATAATAAAAATAATGTATTACAATTATGGTACTTGGGATAACAAACTGAAAATTAAGCGATGGTTTTGCCCATTGGATCAATGAGAATCATGCCAATAACACCACCCGCTTCTCTAACAAAATGGCTTTTTTGCTTCTAAGGTCTGGGAGTTCAAAATTCTGTTTATGACACTTGGACCTATCAAAATTATCAATCACTCCAAGGATCATTTTCTGCCCTCACTTCTGAAGGCTCAACGACTTCTGTTTCAGAGGCTTCGGCAGTTGAAGCAGCTTCAGATTCTTCAGTGGCATCAGACTCTTCTGATCTTCCCCATCTCCCGCCAAGGGCAATTGCCATCATTTCATATATCTTGTTACCCAAATCAGCTGGACTATCAGGCTGCAAATATTATCAAGACAGAGTTAAGTAATTATCAAACAGGTTTGGTTCAGAAACAAGTTTCAGAAGGAGTCCTTACTGAGTATCCACTGGAGATCAAAGTTGTATCATACAACAAATCAACTGCTCTTTTAGCTTCACCACCACTCTCGGGAGCATTCTTGCATGCAGCCTACAGGGTAAAAGATCATCAAAAACTGACCAATGAATGATGACATTCATTCAATATTGACACTTGGAAGAGCTGGGTGCTTCTCCTAGCTGATGGTATGGTATGTTTATGAATCAAGGCACAGATCCATGAGATTTCTTAAAAGTTGCAATACTTGAAAAGGAAGTAATAACAATGTTATGCCAAAACAACAGAACAAGGACAATGGATACCACAGATTTCTCAAAAAATTGCAACACTTATAAAGGAAGCAACAACAATGGTTGCAAATAGCACAAGTTGATTTGTCATTATAGTGAGGCAACATAACAGTGAACACTAGAAGTCCCAAACATTGATTACTACGTTTACCTCAACTAAAAAGTTAGCAAATGACCTAAAGATGGATTTTCTTTTCCAAAGAAAAAAGGTGCCAGACAAAAGTATAAACAATTTGAGTAAGATAATGCCTCTTTAAGTTAGTAGATATTGTCTAATGTTTTTCATTTAGTGCTAACTGCTAAGCACTAGCAGACATGTACACGGCCTACAGATTTGATCAAGAGTGAAATCATTGGCAACAACACCTAGTAAGTGCATTACATAACTATAGTTTCCTTCTCCAGAGATGAATAATGCTTTGACACTTGAGATATAAACTTAACAACTAAAAGATTATGAAAGAAAAACACAAGATAACCAAGACTGCCAGTGAGAGTAGGCATGCTTCATTCATTTGCTGTCTGATATCAGAAATGTATGCATTTGACAAAAATCAAACGGCATTTAAAAGCGTTATCTTACACTCAGCAGCAAGCAATGATAGCAACGACAGCAGCAGCAAGCAACCTCTCTTCTTGACAGCTCCTTCAACATCTCTGCAAATGATCAAAATTTGAAATTTTTTTATGTTCTGGCCTAAAACTAACACATACTTTCAGTCACCTGACAATATACCATGTGGACAGACAATGTTAAGGGTATGCTTATATTCCATAATATGCACGGATTAAGCAGGTGGTTTTTGTGTCAAGAGTAGACAGTACCATGCCATTAAAACCATTTGCTTCTGCTCCTTTCAGAACACTATCTGATATTTCGGTAATAGCAGCAAAGATTACATTTGATCCAGCTGCCTTTATCTGAAAAATGAAATACAAATTTAAATCCTATGACATTTATTCAACAACGAATTACATGATCAAAAACAAAAGAAAACAAAAAAAACGAATTGTAATTCTTCATTTCCAAGTAAGAAACTTACAGTTTTTCCTAGATCACCAAAATAACGTTTTGTTCCTGAAAAGCCCTTCTTATCAATGCATTTACTGACAAACTTGAACATACCTGTCCCCATAAACATTAAAAATAAATCAGTGGGTAGATGCTAAGGAGCTTGATCCTACAAGGTTTTACAAGACTAGAATAGCTCTAACAGGAAAAACTATGATAAATTTTATGATATATGAAGGTGAAACAACATTATATACCACTGATGTTCTTATTTATCACAAAACTTGATGATTTGTTTTTAAAGGTCACATGTGTTTCATACAATAAAAACTATCATGGCTGAAGAATTGAAGCAGATAGGTAATTGGTATCAAATGGCAGTACCTGCCAGGGTGGGGGGCAAACAAAACCATTTGACGATGCATGAACAAGCTAAATCAAATTGTCTACCTATCCATTTGCAAAACAAAGCCAACTTACAGTGCTTGCTCTCCAATTTCTCTTGATTTATAGTGAACTTACAAATAACCAAGCTTTGGTATGGTGCTTAGGTCAGGAACTAGACCTTGCAAGCTGCAGTTCCTTAAACTCCTGTAAAAACCAAACAAGACAGAAATAAAACCACATTCTACATGCACTATTCGAGATTTTGCATTACTTACAAGTGGCATAGTGGTTGTAAAATTTAAACAAGAACTGTTTTGATTACTTGAATACAAGTACCAGCTCAAAGTGCAAATGTTCCAACCAACGGTGCGACAGATCAGCGCAGCAGCAGCAGCAATTCAGCGTAGCAGCAAACAACAGCAGCAATGCGTAGCAGCAGCAGCAGCAGCAACAGCAGCACCTCAGCACAGCAGCAGCAGCAGCAACAGCGCAGCAGCGGCATCAGCGACTCAGCAGCAGCATCCGCAACAGCAACACAGCGCAGAACAGAGCAGCTCTGTTTTGCAACAGAGTGCTCTGCCAGAATTCTGCCCCTGTTTAGATGTGTCGCAACCGCAATTCCCCCGCATCATCCAGGCTGCATACCGTCACTAGACAACAAAAATGTGGGTTCATTTGAGATTAACATTATGGTAACATGTGAGAGATTCATGGAGGCGATTCATTGATGTTGCCCAATCGAAGCAGTTTTTGCAATGCCATGTATTCCATGCAATCATTAGCACGTATAACAGACAGTCCTCATTATTATTCTGGTCATGACAATTTCATATGCAACTGATTCAAGGATATCAGTCATATACAGACATGCAAAGATTGTATGAATCCATAACCAAGGATCAAATTGAAATATGAAAGCCATCAACGGCCTTCCAATTTAGAACTAATACCCTTCCTGGTTTGAAAAAAAATGAAAGAATCTGATCTAATGACAATGAGGATGCCATCATCAATAAGAGGCTAAATTTGAAGCTTAAAAGCACATGGTTTTTGTTTTGCACCCCTGAAAGCTCAAGATGCCAGTTGTTCAAGCATGGAGTACAAAGGATATGATTTTAAAAGACATGGACTATACAAGATCTTCGCAGTTTTGTTTCTGAAGAAGTGAAAGGGTCTTATCCCACCCCCATTCCCAAGAAATTAAGGAAGAAGACATAAGCAAAAGAAGTGTAGGAAGGTAACAGACCTAAAGCATAGATCTAAAGCTCTTGCCAAAACGAAGTAAAAACATAACCAAAAACTGACTATCAGCCCCTTATAGAGTACAAAAGTAGAACTTTGTGCTTCAACCAGGTTACAATTAGACAAAAGGCTAAACTAGGCATAGGAGTAGTGATATAGCTTTTAGACTTCACGCTTACCTATTATCCTAGCAGTTAGTGGTAAATGAAACTGCTTGTATTTAGAAAAGAAAAAATAAAGTTGAAAAAAAATAAAAGAGAACGAGAAGAACTTGTAAATATATTGGATTGATTCAAAGTGCAATATAAGGTATCTAACTTGAAAATCAATGAACGTGTTATCATGCTTACCCCAATATTAAACTTTTTCCGGACAATCCAAGCGTTTGACAGCAAGCGTCCTGGCAACTAGGATGAAAATTTTGCCATAAAATTCTGGACAATCCAAGCCCCAATGGACATAGAACTGGCGAAGGTGGCTTAAGCATGCAAAACTCCGATTACATCCTCCCATTTGGAGATTGAATGAGGATCAACCAAAAGGTGCAAATATTTTTCTAGTCCGTCATTCAAATTAATCTATGGCACCATTAGTGTGGCATCCCCTTGATGCGAGCGGGTAGACTGGAATTGAACTGAACACTGCCTATTTAACTCTTTAAATCTTTCTAGCAGTTCTTGAGATGTTGGTCTGCACTGCGGATCGCTGTTTTGTCAAATGGCGTAACAAAATAAGAACACAAATGAGTTAGTAATGAGCAACAATTCAAAAGATCAAAGTTTGATTGAAAATTCATGAAGATTACTATAACAACACTGGATGGTGCATAAAAAAAATGCAAGAATTTAAGCACCTCTGCCAACAGCTCTCGATTATGGATGCCCACTGTGGGTCCAAGTCTTGTGGAATCTCAAGCCGTTGATTCATGAACGCCACAGCTCCAATAACCTGCAGATTATGCCACAAAATAATTTTATACAAAACCTTAGATCTCACAACTCTACCTATGCAGAAAAGATTAAACTGGTGAAGAAACTAAAGTGTTGCATGAAATATTATCATGCATGTTCACAATACTGTTTAAGGGCAAATAACTGAGACCATAGATCTAGAAATTGTTAATTTGCCATATTACAGCTCTAAAGAAGGCAAAAAAGACAGCCAAAGCACATGGACTTTAGTCTCTCCATAGAAAGTATTTGAACCCAAGCGAGATGTTCACTCGATTCAAGAAAATATTGCCTTCCTATTTGGAATAAATTGCAAAGGGTGCTTTATTCAGTTAATTCAACCGAATCATAGTGAAGTGATAGTAGGTTAGTGTGTGACTCGATACAATACCTGCATATGGTTGAGGTTATCCCAAGGGATCTTCTCCGTGACTAGCTCCCATAGTATTACACCATAGCTGTACACATCAGACCTAAAGGTTTCCAGGTCATCAAACAAACAGAACAAGAACATTTGTTGAGTCGTATAATTGCAAAATCAAAGATAGATATTTCTAAAACCTTAAAATTTCAACTTACTTCTCATCTGAGCTCTCATTACGAAGCACCTCTGGAGCCATCCATTGTGGCTATAAAACAATAAGAGGAGGTTAAATAAACACTAGGTTGTTGCACAGATTACAACAGAAAGATCCAGACTATGATCATATTACGGCAAAGATGCAATCCAAAGAGAACTGTGTAGCTGAAACGAAGTTGTATGTAATATACCGTTCCTTTCCCCGTCTTTGATGTCAGGTATGTTCATGTTTGAGACGTGAAAGACCAAAGTCACCAACCTGATGAAACGAAAAAAGAAAGAAGACATGTTCTTCATTTTTTAAATAAATATCTAGGCGTAAAATTAGTCAAATGCACTCCCATAATTTTACTATGTCCAACACCTTGAGCGACTCCCATGCAGGACACACTTAAATGGGGTCTGAATCAAACTCATTAGGTGAATGTGTGATATGTCCAATGTTGCACACCCATGTTAGACATGGACCCATGGACGCACGCGTTTGATCATGGTTAAGTAGAAAATGGCAGAAAAGGCCATTATGGACATTGTTCATAGATAAATTAAAACATACCTTCACTGTCCAATTTCTATTCAACTAGTACATTTGACGACTTCATATCACGATGGACAACAGGTGGGTTGCAGTGATGAAGATAGTTCATTCCTCTTGCCCTAGTAGATGTCAGTTAGAAAATTGATCAGTCTGGAGTAAACTCTTTGGGTTAGAAATACATAACCGGGCTCAAAAGAATAAGAAGATAGAAATATCAGATATCAGACAATCAATGGCTGTCACCTTCATAGAAAACTAATACTCACAATATCCAGAGCTATATGAGTACGCCGCTCCAGTCTACGTCTAGTTGTTTTCCTGTGGACAACTGAACAAACTCCCATGCACTCAAAACAAGTGTAAACCTGTTACGTCCAAATAATTAAATAGTAAGGCATTTAAGAACAGAAGACAATGTAATATAAGGGAAACAGAGGAAAAACTTCAACTGCTCCCTATTTCAATGTTTTTCAAAGAAGCGGAGAACCAACCGTGGAAGGAATTCTGTAACAATGCCGAGATGTTGAGATGAGGTTGCTGCCCCCATAAAGAGTAGTACATTAGGATGTCTAAGCCTCTTCATAAGTGATACCTTCATGAATATAAAATTACATTCAAACCCCACTTCCATTTCATGTACGAAAAGAGCAATTAATTACAAACTATTCTGAAAAAATATTTTCTGATGGCCTTAAACACCACAAATACAGAGCACAATGGATACATATACAAGTTTTCAACACAGGTTATTTTCGTGGGTGAAAATCATAATCCAAAGACGAGAACAGAACCTTATAAGAATCCATATTTATGGGTTTTCACTTTATTTATGTATTGTTGAATACTGCAAAATCATCTTTTTAATAAATGATTTTATCCTGATCAAGGTCACCATGCATACATATAGCATTTGAGTTATTAGGACATGACCTTGTATAGTTGTTGAAATGAGATTAACAGATTGCCCGTGTAAATCTGCCCCCAAATTCAATTCTATATTCAGTGTATAATGTACAATATGGGAAATCACAATATGAATAATTCCTGGTAACCTTGAAATGTAGAGTAAAGGGAAAGTAATGAAAACAAAAGTTGACATTAGAAGGCATGATCCTGACAAGTGGCTATTTGATCGCCATATTTCTCCCTAACAAATCCTTCTGCCCGTTCTATCATTCAAACCATCAATTACACACTATCTTGGAAAATTATTCAATCCTCATTGTAAGCTTGTGTTATTAATCATCAAACAATTACAATTAATAGAACACGCTTTGAAGATATGAACAAGGAAATTTTCTGAATGGCAAAACTAATCATGACTAAAATGCAGACCTCTTTCGTGAAAGAATGTAGAACATCATCTGTGAACTCTTGCTTGGAGAATACCTTGATTGCGACATCCTAAAAGAAGTAGAAAATCATTAACACCAAGAACAACTACCACCAGTTCAGTATGATTCCCCGAGACATCAAATTATGAAAAAAATAAAAATAAAATAACATACCGAGCCATTCCAAAGACCATGATACACAGTTCCACAAGAACCTGCGAAGATAGTCAAAATATTCAGATGTAGCGTCCCACAAGAATCTTTTAACATATAAAAGCAATGCCACAAACCAAATTGTGGATCAAAGATCAGGAAAACAAAGAATGGGAAGTACAGAAAACTACTACATTTATTGATTCTAGATTAGATATAACATGTTGAGAAATTATCATGTAAATTTTCTTGCAAAATTTGCATTCTACCAAGTTCAAAATCTATTATTATTGTGTAAATTTTCTTGTGCAAAAATAGTTTGTGACAATTAACAAAGCAGAAAATCTATTATTATTGCAAACCGATTATGGAAGAGATTATCACCTGCCCAATTTGCAATAGATGTTCCTATTGGCCGTATCAACCCAAGAGGTGTAAATTTCATGATGTTTTTGTGCTTCAAGGTCTTGAGAAGATGGATTTCACAGTAAAGCCTCTCAAGATCCTCAGGGCTCTGAAGGAAATCATACAGCTTGACTTGGTTTCCAAGCCACTTCAATCCCTTCGAACTTATCAAAAGCTCTGTAACTGCAACACCCAAAACCAAAAGGAAGAAAACCCACCAACATAGAACTAAATCAACATATACCCATCTCATAAAACTGCAAAAGTCTCATAAAAAACTAAATTTCTTCAAAATCTCAAAAAGGGATGAAAAATAACAAATAGGGTTTTAAGTTTCTTTACACTGTCTTTGAAGCTCCTTTCCCAAGGATCTCATTGTACTGAAAACCAACAAATTAGAACCAAATATCATAAATGAAAGAACATAAAGAAGAACCCAAACAAGCAACAAAGTGGAGATTTTTAAGTACCCTTCCATATCTTCTAGTTGGATCAACTTCAACAAACTCAGACTCACCCTCATCTGGTTCATATGGTCTCATCCCAACCATTTCTCTCTAAAAAAGAGGTGAATCGAAAAAGGGGAGGGCGACGGAGAGATGGAGGGAGCAATGAGGGAGATGAAGATAAAGATATGGAGAGAGCAGTGAGGGCGATTGAGAGATAGAGGGAGCAGTGAGGGAGATGGCGAGATGGAGGGAGCAGTGAGGGAGGGAGATGGAGATATGGAGAGAGCAGGGAGGGAGATGGCGAGATGAGGGAGGGTGGACATCGAGCGCCCAGTAAAACGAGGGAGGATAGAATCGAGCGCCAAAAATCCCGCCATTTTTTTGTAGCGTTTTCATTTTGTTTACGCCAAAAATTTCATCTTTGATAGCGTATTTAGTAAAAACGCTATTAACAAATGCTATTATTGGGCATTTGTGTTGTAGTGATGGTAATGATCTTTCTTCGAAATATCCACTCTTGTAGTAGAATGTTGTTTAGTTGTTGATTGTCCTAAATGTTAGGTAGTTATAGATAAACCTTAAATTGAACCTTATGGTATATTACATGATTGTTAGTTTGTCTGCTCACAGCTTCAAGTATATAATTGTTTAATGCCCTAGATTTTGATTTTCTATGTCAATCAATAGCTAATACCAGAGCATTATTGACTTGGCATTTGCATGATCTTTTACATGAATTTGAGGAAACAGATGATAATTGAGAAGATCCTACTGGTCGATACATTGTTAACTTGGTTGCAGGTTCTTTATTTTTTCAGTGTTGAGACAACTTCGCCAATCTGGATGAACCCTCAATTTTGTAAAGATCATGTAGATTCGTGCTTTATTCGCCTTTGCTGTAAGATTCGTGCTTTATTCGCCTCTTCTCTCATTTCTCCACAACCACAGTCCAGTCCACGAGCAAGCAGCAGCGAGTAGAGAGCAAAATCTTCCTGATGCAATCTTCAAAAACATGGTAAATTTTCTAACCCTAGTTTCTCTCATTTCTAACCCTAGTTTCTCAAAAACATGGTAAATTTTCCTTCCACTGATTTCCTCTCTCAATCTTCAATCGAACCTCTCCCCTCCCTTGTCAATGTAATAGATATTGGATTTTATAACTATAAGTTTGTGAATTGTGACAAGTAGATATGATTTGTAGCTTGGATTTGTATGCAGTATGCTGAATCTGATTTTGTATGCTGAAATCTGAAGTGATGATTTTGTATGCTGAAATTGAATTGCTGATTTTGCTGAATTTTGTATGCTATAACAGAATGTACATTCTTTATATTACAAATTCCTTGTTTGTACATTCTTCATTCTTTATGTATAATAGCCACAGCCTTGCAAGATCTTTGGTCGTCACTTGGTAAGGAAAGTTCATTTTTCAATCCTGTATTTTGGTTTGATGAAAAAATACCATTAATATTCTAGAACTAGACATTATCACTACACCAAATTGACACTTTGTAACATCTCTAAAAACAGTATCACTTTTGAGATGTTACAATCCACCAAACAATTTTAAAGTCAAAAACTAAATTTAGTCTAAAAATGAAAACAGTAACAACAAAAAAAATGATACATATAAGTTGGATCACCATGAATAGTATCACTTTATAATCATACTCTTTATGGTGATACAATTATTGTATCATTTTGTTTTGTGAAAATGTGTAAAAATTGTTAAGTAAATTGTTACACTTCAAAAGTGATACTGTTTTTTGGGTTGTTACAAAAATGTCAATTTGGTGTAGTGTATAGTTCTACTTATTTTCATATCAGCACACTAATCTACTTTGAGAGCTAATCTTTTTATTCCATTCTGTTGAAGCATACTTATAAATTGTGAGAAATTTTCATTGCCATAGCATCGTCATCTCTGCAGGGTTGAGGTTTCTGGAGGGAGAGGAAGACCACCAACCTTGGTTGACAAGGATGAAGGACTAGGAAAGGTAAAAAAAGATGTTTGTTATGCCGATTTATTGTCTTGCAAGCACAGTCTCTTATTTAATTTAGTGTAAACTAGTTTTGATGATCCATTTGCAGCCATTTTTTTTGTTGAAAAGGGTTTTCAATTAATATCCGTCTCATGAAAACACGATGAGGCATAGTGGATTACAGTTGTTTTTGGTGTATTGTGACATTCTAAAGTCATCTGAAATTTATACACTGCTTCAATAGAATTGTTTTTTAACAGTCCAGCATCTGATTTCCTGAGTTGCAAAGTTTTATGCTAGGACCATTTTGTCACAACTCTAATGCATTGAGTTGATTTGATGACAGGAGTTACATTGGGAACTACTTGTTTGTCTTCTACATCAAACAGACTTGTCCTATTGACAATATCCCTAAATTCAAGTTCCTAGCTTCCTGGGTTACAGTTGGATGGAAACTAGGTTTTCAAGTCATAAACTCAGGCTGCAATTTTGAAGCTCCATCTCTGATCTCTTCACCAAAACTGCATTCGTAGATCTTCTTACTAGAATACTGCATACCTTTGTTCAGTGAATGCACTTTGGGATGAGCCTTCCACTTGACAGGTAAAAGAGGCACACTCTACTTCTCCACCAAAGCATGCCACTCACAGTACTGCACAGATCTTTTTTATGGAAACAATGAAAGAACAAAGGACCAAGAGTAAATTAAGGCTAAACGTCTTGTTTCCTACCATTCATCACTTGTTAATATTCTGCAAGTTTAGGTTTTTCCCTATTAGTCTAACTATATGTCTGAATTCTGCAAGTATAAACAGGTTTCCATGAAATTCAGACCTTTGACTAGATCGATTACGAGACAAAAACAATAGTCTTTTCTCATCATAGGATGGTTGTGCAGGCACCTGAATTGTTTACAACAGCCCCAGCCCTTGCAATTCCAAAAGCCATCTCAAGAGCTGGGTTGGAGGCCTCTCAAATTGATTACTACGAAATTAATGAAGCCTTTGCTGTAAGATTCGTGCTTTATTCATGAATGATGAACTTCATGCATTCTCCGTGATGACTTATTCTAATCCCCTCTCTTTGCAGGTCGTTGCTCTTGCAAACCAGAAACTGCTTGGAATCAATCCTGTGAGTTGTCTACAATCCTCAGGAAAACATTAATTTTCCTTTGTCTAAATTGGATGCTGATGGGGATCAGCATTGTCATGCTTGCAGGAACATATTAATGTACACGGTGGAGCCGTATCTTTAGGACACCCTCTAGGTTGCAGTGGAGCGCGTATCTTGGTACACTTCTAGGGGAACACTTCCAAATTGTTTTTCGTGATTTCTTCAGTATGATGTGTTGTTGAAATTTCATCCTCATGGCAGTGACATTCTGTTGGGACAATTATATGGATCAGCACCTATAATGTCACAGTAAGACATTTCTAAGTATTTTGGTAGAATAATGTTTAGGATGTTCTACTCAAGTAAATTCCAATATGCACATATAAAGCATAATTTCATCCAAACATTAAGCATACTATCAATAGCAAATGCAAATAAGCATACTCATGTAATCAAACATTCTTTGACAAACAAATGAGATCTATGAAGTAAATTAATACTTAACATACCTGTTTGTCGTCACTTCTGTATAAGATTCAACTGCTGTAAAGAATTCCAATAAATAGTTAGGATCGATGGTACAGTATTTCTTGGGTTGAGTCGCAGACTAGGTCGCTCTCTTTAAGACGTTTCGTGGCTCTGCCCAAGATTGTGCTAGCAGTTTCATAGCCCCCGTCGTCCCCAAGATAAAACAGCCCAGAATCTTCTCTGTCTCGTTCCAAATATGCAAATAGATGAACGGTATACTAATCACCCTCTCATCCTTATTTGCTCGGAATCAAAATTTCGTCGAAATAAATCAGCAGTAAGCTGATACAAAACAAGGACTGTTTTTTTTTTTTGCAAGACTGTTTTTGAAAAACTGATTTCGAAACTCACAGGTACTCTGTTTGCAAAAACTATTTCAGAATGAAGATCACAAGTTTCTCTATTTTCTGCTGTTTTTATCTCTTAACTCTGTTTCTGTTTTGCAGGTTCAAAAACTGGAAGAAGAAGAAGATCAACAAGACTCTGTTTTCGTTTCAGAAGAAGATCACAAAACTCTGTTTTTCGTTTCAGAAGAAGATCACAAAACTCCTCTGTTTCTGTTTTTCGTTTTGAAGATGCAAAACTGCTGCTTTGGCAAGAACTGGAAGACAAGACTTAAGTTGCTTTGGCAAGAACTGCTTTGTTAAAAACTGCTGCTTGCTGTTTTGAATGTATACTGTTTTAGACTCTGTTGATTTGCCAAAAACTGCTGCTCTGTTTTTCGTTTTGAAGGTATAGATGAACTGTTTTCATCACGTATCTTAAGCTCTAATACAAGAGGGTATATATAGAATGAAATACGACCACTAGGAGCAGTAATGGCGGAGCCATTATGAAAACAGGGAGCAGATATCGCGGCATAAAACGCGGAGCCGTTCAGCATTTTAAATTGCGTTTTATAAAGAAATTTTTAGCAAAAAGCATTTGCTTTCTAACCGAACCGAACGGACGGCAGCGGCGGGCGCGAGGCCTATCTCTCCCCTCGTCATAAAAGAGTGGTACTCCCAAGGGGTTCAAACCCAAGTCCTAACTATCTTCTTATATACTCTACCTCATAGAGATATATAGTTGATATGGGACTATCCATTTGATACAAAGATCAAACTAGGGGAGAGGTCCAGGGTTCAAATCCAGGTTAACACACAATTGATTTTATTTTAAAAACCCATATGTTCCAACAATCCCCCACTTGGATTTTTAAAAACAATTTTACAATCCTCCACTTGGATTGAAAAAACAATTTTCATCGAGCAATCTGTAACATATAAGATTGTGCATAAACAAAAGTGTCTTTCGACTTGAATTCTTGCGTAGGTTCATGCTTTAGAATATACTAGAGTAACTCGTAGTTTTGAACTCTATCTCTAACAGACATTACACGCACAACCTTTTCCTGGGTGAAGTCTAAAAAGCCTGTGCTTTAACGGCCATGCACGTATATCCCAGTAAGTGAAGGCTCTAGGAATTTTGCCCACAAATTCCATAGGAAGCGGCCAAACTTCCACAATCACTTAGGTGAGTCTATCAAGAGTACTCCTGTAGCTAGGTACTCCACTCCACATAGAGTATAGACTTCATTAAGAGTTTTTCAACTCATCCTACTATCGCTTCAGGAATTCATGCTATAATCTAGGAATGAGATTGTTATTTTGTCAGCATGATTCACATCATATCATTCACCAACTTGTTATACCCATTGAACCTATTTCTTGGGATCTCCAGTCTATAGGTGGGGTTACGTCATGAATGACTCATCCATCTAAGGGCTTTAGTCCCATTCCTTTCGAGGTTTTTGAAAACCTTTTCTCTAACTAATCCTTTCGTCAAAGAATTAGTCGAGTTCGCATCAGTTCGTACATGATCCAATCTCACAGCACCAGTAGATAGAATTCTCTAACCGTACTGTGCTTACGACGTATTTGTCGTTTCTTGCCGTTATAATAACGGTTCTGTATTTTTGCAAATAGCCGCGGTACTATCGCACTGGATCAAGACAACTGGAATCAGTCTTTCCCATAAAGGGATCTCTGCTAGCAGGTTTCTCAACCAACCTGCTTCTTTACTAGCCATAGCTAATTCTATAATCTCCGACTCCATCGTGGACTGTGCCAAAATGGTCTGTTTCTTTGATTACCAAAGAAACAGCTCCACCAGCTATATTGAAATTATAGCCACTGGTGGCTTTGGAGTCATCTGAAGGGTGTTCCAATCAGCATCGCTATATCCTTCAAGGACAGCGAAAAACTTCTGTAATCCGAGGTTCTAAGTCCTCTTAAGGTACCTCATGACCTTTTCAATTGCATCTATTAAGGCTCCTTGAAATCTAAGGAAAACCTTCTTTACTGAAAATACATAGTAATCGGGGCCAAGAAAGTTCATTTCCGTTTACTTCTCCTAGGCTCAGATTCTATGACTTTATCAGTTTCATGCATCCTTATCATAGGCACGTTATTTGAGGATATACCCCACTATTCCTCGAAATAACCCCCCACTATGCCTCGAAAATAAATGCAATTTTTCTTTTCATGAAAAATTCCTTGAGAAACACAAAAAATCTTTTCACAAAAATCAGAATCCACAAAATTATTTTTAGCATGTATAAAAATATACGTAGACTTCCCTTTAAGGGACTTTTGAACTTCGGTCCCTCTATCTATTGTCAAAAACAGGTTTAGCTACCTTTTTTGAATGCATATTAAATGACGGTCTTCTTGCTATCTGAAGATGCCCATGCATTCAACTCTTAAGGACCCATAAAATGAGAATATCGAATAAAATACCCATTCTATTCATTTCGCTATTCTCATTTTTTCTTTTAAGTTCAAGGATCAACTAAGAATATCATTAGAACACGTATCTTAAATTCAGCTTCTGAATTTTTCAAACTTTGATGTAAACATCAAGCTATTTTTGTTCAGCTTCTGAGAATTTAGTTGCAAACTTTGATAACAAAGTTCCGCAACAAAATCAAGCAATAGCTTCAATTGATCTATATTGTCATCAACATCATCATCATGAGAACTTATCCTTTCCATAAGAATACATGTCCTCATGTGGAAGTCCGACCAACTTATGGTCTGAGCAAAATCATTTATGTATTGACATCAAGAACAAAATCCACAGGTCAATCTGTATATAAATGATTCTTTATAGCCTCCTTATGTCAGCTTAACAACAAACACCAACTGTAACATTAAACACAAGGTTTTTTTTCCATCAATAGTATTGATTATTAGAGGCATTCTAATTTGCACAATAGATCAATTATTGTTCTCACCAAAATAGACTGAATCATCCAAAATGCATAATATAATTATCATATAACTGCATACTCATTATCTAAAGAGTAACATGCATAGATGATATTATTCACTTCTCACGAAATGTTCAAATGGAATTTAGTGATTCAGATTTCATGATATTCCAACTCATAAAGCCTAAAATAGCAGCACTTTCATAGTTAAATTTCTATGAAATTTAATTTTAAATCATGGTGTTCTATTCCTCCAAGGTTTTAGAGTTTAGACTACATATTACATGTCAACATGTGTGTATGTATGTCAATCTCTAACTACGTTAATCATAATTAATATGATTTCAACATGGTAGTAAAGTCACCATAAAAATATCTTTAAAAATACACAACATGGTAAACCACCATTATAGATAAAGATATCTGATATTGCAAACGTAGTTGTAAAACTCTAAATCATGTGGATCTTTAAATATAACCCTCTTTCTAAACTTTTCAAATATTACCATGGATTGCGTCCTTGCATAGATTCTACCATAACCAATTTATAAAATAAATAAATGGAGAAACATGCTTCCATCCAAATTTCACAACAAAACACTACTACCCAAGGATTCATAGAAGCAACATAGTGCTAACAAGACTAAACTTCAATCCTTGGAACAAATTTTGTTTAGGCGAATGGGATCCATAACAAACAGACACATTCAAGCAACATGGCAATAACATACACTTTCTTGAATAGTCCAACTTGTACATAACAAGGAAAGCGTCCCATTCATGTATTTTGTTTGGCTCTTCAAAAGCAATATTTCAAAGCTTTCATACATATCCTCATTTATTACTTTTAGACTTATATGGCCTTCATAAACATGGTTGCTACTCCATTTTTATGTTTGTTACATAACAAGGAAAGATTCTCAAACTCAATTGAAGGATTTTTTCAATCAACGAGCGTATAACTAATACATGAGAATCATGAGGATATAACTTATTCTATAATCATGAATAAGAGTCAAAATCAAAATACACATAATCATCCTTACATAACAAAACAGTATGCCAATAAGCTTATAGATCACAACTTCTACTAATATTTTCTCATCAAAGTAATGTTTGCCAACCTATCCTTGGATCCCTTTGAATCAAGGAATAGTCCATAGCTAAAGTCAGTATCATAACTCAACTTCACTTCTAGTGTGCATTACTTTGTAGGAAATGAAGCATATTGATCAAAGTTACCAACATATGGATCAAATTCTAAAGGAAGCCTAAGTTCCTGACTCAGAAATTTTATGCTAACGAAAAGCATTGAGTTCAGTATATTAACTGTTCATCGCTAATTTATATATATCCAACTATATATGATTCACTTCTTAACAATTAACTCAAATTATATGTGTGATCACATGTGTGCATTCTTGTATTACAAATATATGCAAACTTTGTTTAGCAAATTCAGTATTTGTAATCATGGCAGAAAGAAAACGTCTTAAAATTGTTGGGACAATTTATATGGATCAGCACCTATAATGTCACAGTAAGACATTTCTAAGTATTTTGTTAGAATAATGTTTAGGATGTTCTACTCAAGTAAATTCCAATATGCACATATAAAGCATAATTTTCATCCAAACATTAAGCATACTATCAATAGCAAATGCAAATAAGCATACTCATGTAATCAAACATTCTTTGACAAACAAATGAGATCTATGAAGTAAATTAATACTTAACATACCTGTTTGTCGTCACTTCTGTATAAGATTCAACTGCTGTAAAGAATTTCAATAAATAGTTAGGATCGATGGTACCAGTATTTCTTGGGTTGAGTCGCGGACTAGGTCGCTCTCTTTAAGACGTTTCGCGGCTCTGCCCAAGATTGTGCTAGCAGTTTCATAGCCCCGCCGTCCCCAATATAAACAGCCCAGAATCTTCTCTGTCTCGTTCAAATATGCACAATAGATGAACGGTATATTAATCACCCTCTCATCCTTATTTGCTCGGAATCAAAATTTCGTCGAAATAAATCAGCAGTAAGCTGATACAAAACAAGGACTGTTTTTTTTTTTCGCAAGACTATTTTTGAAAAACTGATTTCGAAACTCACAGGTACTCTGTCTGCAAAACTATTTCAGATGAAGATCACAAGTTTCTCTATTTTTCTGCTGTTTTTATCTCTTAACTCTGTTTCTGTTTGCAGGTTCAAAAATTGGAAGAAGAAGAAGATCACAAGACTCTGTTTTTTCGTTTCAGAAGAAGATCACAAAACTCTGTTTTTCGTTTCAGAAGAAGATCACAAAACTCTCTGTTTCTGTTTTTCGTTTTGAAGATGCAAAACTGCTACTTTGGCAAGAACTGGAAGACAAGACTTAAGTTGCTTTGGCAAGAACTGCTTTGTTAAAAACTGCTGCTCTGTTTTGAATGTATACTGTTTTTAGACTCTGTTGATTTGCTAAAAACTACTGCTCTGTTTTTCGTTTTGAAGGTATAGATGAACTGTTTCATCACGTATCTTAAGCTCTAATAGAAGAGGGTATATATAGAATGAAATACGACCACTAGGAGCAGTAATGGTGGAGCCATTATGAAAACAGGGAGCAGATATCGCGGCATAAAACGCGGAGCCGTTCAGCATTTTAAATTGCATTTAATAAAGAAATTTTTAGCAAAAAAGCATTTGCTTTCTAACCGAACGGATGGCAGCGGCGGGCGCGAGGGCCTATCTCTCCCCTCCTCATAAAAGAGTGGTACCCCCAAGGGGTCCAAATTCAAGTCCTAACTATCTTCTTATATACTCTACCTCATAGAGATATATAGTTGATATGGGACTATCCATTTGATACAAAGATCAAACTAGGGGAGAGGTCCAGGGTTCAAATCCAGGTTAACACACAATTGATTTTATTTTAAAAACCCATATGTTCCAACACATTCTTATCTAGTTAGCTAAGCCATCCTTAGGAGATGTTCGTAAAAAAACTCGTGCATTGCAGCCATATAGTATTTTTCTTCTTCTTCCTCTATAGTAACCTATTTTATTAGCCATAAAAGGCAGTATTGGCAAGCTATTTTAGGTGAGCTCAGCTCGTGCCTAAATGATAAATTTAAACGATTCTGGTTCAAGTGATTGTTAGTAAGGACTGATTTTGCAGGTGTGGGGCTATGATTTTGCTGCAGCAGCAAAAAAAATGTAATTTTTTTTCGATTATATTAATTTGCAACGGTTTCAAACCCTCGCAACAAACCAGATTTCTTTTTTTTTGAATTTTGTTTTGACTGGCCTCGGCTTAAAACCGTGGTCCTTCATGCTTGCCACGGCTGAAAACCGTGGCCTTTATGCTTGCAACGGCTGTGAGACCGAAGAAATTCAAAATAAGTGATATTTGTTGCCACGGTTATGGAACGTGGAGCATCTAGCCATGCGGGGTAGCCGTGGCTAAATACAGAAAATCATCAAGTGTCCTCGAACATAAAACCATTGCTAATATGTGTTACCACGGTTTGTAGCCGTCAATGGTGATTTGGCGATGCCTCGAATGGTCAGGCCTCTAAGCCGTGACAATAGGTTGCCCCCATGGTCCCAAACCGTTGCTGATGGATATTTTTGGTGTAGTGTATTGAAAGCTTAGTTGGAAAAAACCCAAATGAAGTATCCATGAAAATAATTCTAGATACATCCAACAAAGCACAAAGATCTTGTTGTGAACCCTTTATTGTTTCTTGCTTTTGAAATAGTTTTTTCTAATGTTGATTAACAAATAAGAAAAATCTAAATGGGATATATACTTTTCTTGTAATTCGATTTGTGATTTGAGCTTGGAGTGTATGGGAATGGAGTTTGATCGCCTAGTGTTTAAATGATACTCATGGAACAAGATTTTGCTTTTAGTGGTTTCAACCATTCGGATTGTGTCTTGTTGGAAAGTCTCTTTCCTTTATATAGTCATTCTTCTTCCATTTAGTCGTCTCAACCATTTGGATTTTTCAATTTTTTATTTATTTATTTTTTCATATTGTCATATTGGAGAGTCTCTTTCCAATATATTGGATTTTTCATATTGGAGAGTCTCTTTCCTTTATATTGTCATTCTTCTCCCTTTTCATATTGAAAACTCTAATATTGTATGGTTTCGTAAGGGCAACGACTACTCCACACCACCATAGATACCGTCTCATACTATCATGTAATTTTTTTCCTACTAACCCACACCACCAAAAAATTGTTTTTGAAAAAAATAGGATAATATTTTATCAATTTAAACCCTCAATTGAGACCGATTCTCAAACTCATCAAAACACGAAAATTGTATTTCTCTTGAGTTATCTAATAAATACAATTTGAATCACTAGAAAATGTTTTGAAATGAGCAAGTTATGGTCATTTTACTTAAGTCGTGTAAATCAATCTCACAATAAAAATGGGGGTAGTGTCTCTGACTTTCGGCCAACTTATATGCTTGATTGAGACCAAAATTGTAGTACTCTTACTTATTTAATAAACACAATTTGAATCACTTGAAAATGTATTGAAATGCAAAAGTGTTCAATATATATGGTTTCTTCTCAAGCATGTGTTGTTTGTGTTCTATATGCTTTTGATATTATTCGTAAATATCAAATGATATCATTACCTTTTTGAAAATCCATAAACATATCTAAAATTGATTTTGTAATGGTAGAAATGGGTGTAATCACTACAAAAAAAGCTTCAATAGCTACAAGAACTAGAGACGGCATAAAAACACCGTCGCTAATTAAAAGCTTTGCGACGGCAAAAAACCGTCACTACATGTTTTCGTAGCTCTCCGCACATAAAATTTCAAAAACTGTGATTGTGACGAGAAAACCGTCGCTAAATTCAGAAACACCGTCGCAAATTAAAGAATTAGCCACGGTAATGAAGCCGTCGCTAAGCTTTAAAAATAAAAATCTATTAGCTACGGCATTAGCCGTCCCTAATGGATTTTGAAAAAAAAAATACATATATAAAAAACATTTAGCCACGGCAAATCAGCCGTCGCTAAGCTTTACAAATAAAAATCTATTAGCTATGGTATTAGCCGTCCCTAATGGATTTTGAAAAACAAATACATATAAAAAACATTTAGCCACGGCAAATGAGCCATCGCTAAACTTTACAAATAAAAATCTATTAGCTACGGCATTTGCCGTCCCTAATGGATTTTGAAAAAAAAATATATATATAAAAAAATTTAGAGTTGGGGGCGCAGTCAATACTCTTGAAAGCGCCACATACGATAGTGATGAGGCTGCGTCAGATTCGGAGATTGGGCCGGGATCACAAGCTATCAAGGATTTAGAGTTGGGGGCGCAGTCCGATGCGGATCTAAAGAAAAAATTCAAATTGGCGGTACCTCCGGGCAATCATCGTAAGACTAAGATGGGTATGTCTTCCTCCCGAGTTTAAGATGATGGAAAATTTTATGTTTTGGAATATTCATGGGGGTTGGTAATAAGGCCACGAGAAGGAGGTTAAAAAAAATGGTTGTGGAACATAAAGTCAGAATTCTTATGATTGTGGAGCCTATGATTGATGCTAACTGATACATGTAGATTGGTAACAAACTCAAACTTGGAGGATTTGTTTCTAATGACATAGTTGGAGGCAAGATTTGGATTCTATGGAATACCTCTCTTGTCCTTTCGGTGGTGGATATGTCGGATCAGATCATTCATTGTCAGGTAACGGACTCTGCTTCGAGCATTTTTTTTAATTTCTTTTGTTTATACTAAATGCTCTGTGGATGAAAGAAGGAATCTCTGGTTCAATATGGTCAATTTTGCTGCTAATCATGATATTCCATGTATGGTCGGCGGTGATTTTAATGCATATTTACATTTGGGCGAAAAATTGGGGGGTGTTGCGCCGTCTTTGGCAAGCATGACACAATTTTTGGATTGTATTGAAAACAGTGGCTTAATTGATTGTGGGTTCTCGGGTCCTCGACTCATCTGGTGTAATAATAGGCGAGGCAGTGAGCGTATTTGGGCCAGACTTGATAGGATCTTTGTTAATGCAGCTTGGTTGACAGTTTTGGCTAGTCCTAAAGTGGAACATCTAAGCAGAACATTTTCAGATCATTCTCCATTGGTGGCATCCATGCCAACTCAATCTAGAATCGGTTTTGCACCTTTTCGATTCCTAAACGTGTGGACGACTCATCCTGAGTTTCTCGATCTGGTTAAGGACACATGGTTGACAAACATGGGTACCATGAGACCCATTGATAGAATGAATGCCAAACTTAAAATGACCCGACGAGCTCTTATACAGTGGAATAGGATTGTCTTTGGAAACGTGTTTAGTAGACTCTGAGCTTTAGTGGATGAAATGCAACAGTGGGAAACTACTCTTTTGGCGGGTTTTGAAAATATCAGCAATAATGGTCTAAATGTTGATGCAAACTGGGATGTTGATGCTTGTTGCAATTTACATCGTTGTCAGGTAGTGTACAGATTAGCTCTCAAACAGGAAGAGCTCTACTGAATTCAAAATCAGGTGAAAAAAAGTTTAAGGAGGGGGATGCCTGCACCAAATACTTTTTTGCTTCCACCAAGTCCAAATAAAAGAGACGAGTCATCAATCAGATTACTTTACCGTGCAGTAGGACTATTTCGAAACCTGGTGAGATTCTTGACAAAGCCAATGAGTTTTTTGCTAATCTGCTGTCTTCTCAAGAAACCTGTATGGTGGATACGGATTTGTTAAATTGTATTCCAAAGTTGGTGAGTCTCGGTCAATGTGATACTTTGGTCAGAAGACCTTCTTTGGAGGAAGTGAGAAATGTTGTTTTCGACATTCCCAAAAATAGTGCGTCAGGCGCAGATGGTTTTACTGTTGGTTTCTTTCAGTCTTGTTGGGAGGATTTGAGTATGGATATTTGGGAGACAACTATACAATTTTTTGAGGGGGAGACGATGCCGGCTTCTTTTTTGTCTAATTTCATGGCTTTGATTCCTAAAACTGAGAATCTAGGTTCTTTTTTTGAATTTCACCCAATAAGTCTGTGTAATGTGATTTATAAGATTTTCAGTAAAATCCTTTGCAATAGACTGGTAGATCTCTTGCCAGTGCTGATTTCTCAGGAGCAGGGGGCCTTTGTTAAAGGCAGGTTCATTGGTGAAATATTGGCCTGACGCCAGGAATTGATTAGGGCATTAACAGGAAGGTTTTGGAGGCAATGTGGTGATGAAAATTGATATGGAGAAGGTGTATGATAGAATGGAATGGAATTTTTTGTTCGCGGTGCTAAAAAAATTTGGCTTTACTGGTAGATTTTGCCATCTCATCTCCAACTGTATAGCGTCTTGTGGCTTTTCAGTTTTGCTTCAGGGAGCCTACAAAGGTTTTTTCAGATCCACTAGGGGTTTAAGGCAAGGCGATCATCTTTCTCCGTTTCTATTTATTATTGCTTCTAAAGTGTTGAGTAGGGGATTGAAAGAGGCCTTCGCTAAAGGAAAAGGTGGGCATTATTATACACCCAGAGCCTGCAGTCCTATTTCACACCTTCTCTATGCAGATGACACCCTCATTTTTTTAAATGGAAGAAAGTCCTCAATTAGGGGATGCATGTAGTTCTTGAAACGTTACTATAAGACTTCGGGGCAGAAAATAAATGAGGGCAAAAATTCTTTTATTTTTGGACGACAAGGCAGTCGTGGAAGAATTGTGGTGATAAAAAGTTGCACTGGTTTCCAGTTTAAAAATGCTCCTTTGAAATATTTGGGCGTGCCAGTGTTCCAAGGGAGAGTTAAAATTTCATATTTTGAAGATTTGATTGTTAAAATTCAATCTCGTATTCAGGGATGGGAGGCAAAATTGTTATCTCCGGGAGGAAGATTAATCTTGATTAAACATGTCCTTAGCTCGATCCCAGTTTATATTCTTAGTACCATGTGTGTACCTAGGAAAGTTTTATCACGGATTAATAGTTTGTTGGCGGACTTCTTTTGGGGGGATTGTGAAAGAAGACTGGAGAAAAATGGATGTCATGGGATAATATCAGTTTCCCACGGGAGGAAAAAGGTTTGGGAGTTAGAGACTTGACGGTTGTGATAAAGGCTTTCCGAATCAAGGCTCTTTGGAGACTAATTAATTCGGACTCTTTATGGGCTACATTTTTTAGGAGCAAATACTTGTTGCATGGAGTTGCGTTGAATAGTCAACTTGTGAAAGATGGGTCTTCACCTCTTTTCAAAGAGATCATGCTTGGAAATCTTTTATTTTGAGTAATTCACTTTGGCGTATTGGTATGGGAAATATCAGTGTTTTTGAGGAAATTGAAACACGGTAGTTTCTTTCAGGATGTCGGAGGCATTGGTTGGTCAAGGTCTTTGGCCTTCAGTTAGCGAGGTAATTTTAACAGATTTTGAATTGGTCAATCCAGATCTCAGAAGCTTGGCCCGTAGTCTTTTTGCCGAAAGATTATGTGGTGAGGAATATGAGGATGACAAGTGTGTATGGGTATCAAACTCGAATGGGCTCTTTTCCCTTCAGTCAACATATGACATGTTACGGAGACATGGGAAGGTTAATGCACTAAATAAGATGATTTGGCACGACATTCTTCCTTCCAGAATATCAGTTTTTGTTTGGAAAGTACTCCGTAGAGGGGTGCCAGTGGATGGGGAGTTATATAGATGCAGTTTGAGTCTAGCCTTTAGATGTAGATGTTGCAACTCGCCAAAGAGCAAATCTTTGATCATCTCTTTCTGGATGGAGAATTGGCGATATAGGTGTGGCGCCACTTTGAACGGATATTTGATGTGCACATAAGAAAACCAGCAGAAATCTCCACGGTTCTCGTAATTTGGTTCAAGAGAGTCAAACGGACTTCTCAAACAAGTGTGTTATTCCTTCTTACTCCTATGTTTATTTTATGGAAAATTTGGAAACAAAGGTGCAAGTGTGTATATGAAAATGCTTCCACAAATCCTGTTTTTGTGATTTTGAACGTTAGGCAAAATCTGCGCTTGGCAAACAATTTTATAACTCCTAAAGAAGTTAGCCGTAACAAGGCACCATTACGGGCTTTGGGGTTACAGGTGCTCCCAGTTAGAAGGAAGTTAGTCGAAATTATTTTTTTGCACCAATTCCGTCAGATTTTGTTGCTCTTAGTGTGGATGGATGCTCCCGTAAGAACAAGGCATCTGGTGGTGTGATCATTAGAGACTCTAGGGGTCTCTGTGTTGTGGGAAAGCAATTATTTTTTGGTGCAGGCTCCAATAATAAAGCTAAAATTTTGGCTCTAGCTGAGGGCCTCCGCCTTTGTCTATCATTAGGTTTCAACAAGGTGGTAGTTCAAACGAACTCGAAACTTGTTTGTGGCTGGTTTAAGGACACTTTGAAAATCCCTTGGCAATTGGAGAATATCACTACAAGAAATCTATCTTTTACCAACAAAATTATTGCTACGAAAATTGATTTCCTTGTTAATATTGTAGCATTGTCAACGAATAAAAAATTTCCTTGAAAAAGCCAAAAACTTGTTACTGTTTTCCAACAAAATATATTTTGTAGGAAATATTCCTTGTTAAATAGGTGGCGGGAAACATTCCCTCCAAACCCAATTTTTCGCTAAATTGATTTAACAATGAAATTATTTTTATGGCCACAAAATACTTGTTCCTTATTCATTATGGCATCATCTGAAATGAAATATTTTGTTGCTAAAGAAGACTAATTTTAACAACAACTAATTTTCCTTGTTAATGAATATTAAATCTTATTCGTCCCTCTTTAGTAAGGAAATATGTTTTCCTAGACAATAATCACATTATTAGTAATGATTCAGTTCGTTGATAATGATTGATAATTTTTTTCATTAGGTTTTTTCTTGTTAAAGCTCATTTATTAATTTATAGCAACAAAGTAATATTTCGTTGAGAATTGTCACACTATTGGCAACGTTTTTTATTTTGTTGGAAACAATATATTTTTTAATGAAATCTTTGTAGCTATGAAATAAGATTTTGTTGGTAATTATAACATTGTTCGTAACAAATTTTTTTCTAGGTAAAATCTGATAATATTTTCATGAAAATTTGTTTCTCATTAAAGTTCACTAACTATTTTATAGCGACATGTCATTATTTTGTTGGAAATTGGTATACTCACTACAAAAAAATGTTTTAGTTACTAACAAATTTTATTTTCCTTGTTAATATGTTACTATTTCTAACAAAAATAAATTTCATTGAAAAAACCATAGAGGTTGTCACTTTTTGTAACGAAATATATTTTGTTGGCAACTTTTCTTTGTAAAGAGAGGCGAAAAATATTTATTCCAAAACCAATTTTCCACCAACATTATTTAGCAACAAAATATTTCTTTTTCAACGAAATTTTAGTTTGTTAGTTATAATGACGTCATTTAGAATAAATTATTTCATTGCTAATAATATTAATATTATTAACAAACATTTTCTTAGTAAATGCACTATAACACTTGTTCATGTCTCTTCAACAATGAAAACTATATTTTCTCTAGTTAATTGCCACGTTATTGCAACGATTTATTTGGTTACTTATAATGAATTTTTTTTCATGAAATGTTTTTATATTTAAAGCTCCTAGCTTCTTTATAGTGGAAAATATCAATTCGTTGAAATTTTTTATTAGTAGCATTGATATAATTTCATCTAAAAAATCAAATAAAAATTATTTAACAATACAACATTATTTTACTGTTAATTATAATATTAATGGTAACAATTTATTTCGTTGCTAAATATTGATAAAATCTCCATGAACATTTTTCTTATTAAGGCTCATTTTCGTATTTACAACAATTTAATTTTATTTCATTGGGGATATAACCAATTTCATAACATATAGCATTGAAAATGCCATTACTATTTTGTTGCTAATTATAATGGTGTAACTGTGAAAATTTTTTTCATTGCTAAAAGTGGTAGATATTTAACATAAATCTTATAATCGTGAAAATATTTAGTTTTAATTTATAGTGACGAAATATTATATATTGGTCTCTATTATATACGTAGCACTGGTTTTTTTATTGCAAAAAATGAGTAATTTGATTTAATAAGCTTTTTTTTTTTTTTTGAAGAACATCCAATTTATTCAAATAAAAAACCACGCCCGAAGGCTACATGACTGGCCCAAAAGGGATAACTAAAAGCCAAAACAAAGCCTTACAAAAGATAGGATGCACCAATACAAGCCTAGGCAAGATCAGTCTTTGTACCTTTTGGTTACTGTCCTAGCCCTATTGGATTTTCGGGGACAAATGCTGATATCTTTGGTGTGGCGCCTCTTATTCATCTGTCCGTCTGACATAGCCCCTAAAGCCAAATCACTGATCGCTACCTGTGGCTCAAGCTCAGATTCTGAGTTGACGTCATCACTATCCTCACTAGAACATTCGAGTGTACTGAGGTCAAATGTCGGCGGTCGAAGAACCCTATTTTCTCTGAACAAAGATATAGCCTGATTCAAATTGTCTCCGACTCTTTTATAATCCGGGGAAGTTTTGATAGCATATTTGTCAAAATGTCCCTTTAACCTGAGCAGAGACTGCAAATCATCATCCGAGAATTCCTGCACTTGCTGACTCTGTATAGCATCCCCTAGCTCTGTGCTAGTAGCACCGATAAATGGGTTGCAAGGCGCTGGCTGAGGCGAAGCCTCGACCCCTGTCTTGGTAGCAGGGCGTATGCTGGGGCGAGGCCACTTCCACTGCCTTGTTGTGGGGCGCTGGCTGAGGCGAGACTCTGTTCTCTGGTGTGGTGCATGGCGCGGCAATGGCGCAGGCCACGTCCACAGCCTTGGTGCATGGCGCTGGCTTGGGCGAGACCATGGCCTCTGGCGTGAGGCAGATCGGTGGCTGAGGAGAAATCATGGCCCCTCTTGAAGGGTAGAGCACTGGCTTCTGCGACTCTGAAACAGTCTGCCCAAACTGAGTTTCACATGTGAAATCATTCGTCACAGTTGGCGACGCTGCACTTTGAATAGAAGGATTGTCCTTTGTTTCCGGATTTATCTCATCTTCGTGTAGGGGTAACTTTTGTTGTTGTCCAAGAACATTATCAATTTCTGAAGTTGTATACCCGCCCTCTAGTAGGCATTCCTCCGTAGACTCATGCTGGACCCCCGATTTTAGCATGCTCTAATTTGTGACCCCGCTATTTGTAATTCCGCTGTAGGACCTTCATCTTGCTCAATATTCTTCATCAATGCCTCCAAAGTGTTGACAAACCCACCTTAACCGGGTCAATGGCCACCTGCTTTCTATCCCCGACTCCGTCCTAAATCTCCCTCGCCTTTACTATTTTTTGTTCCACTCACACCCACTTTCGAGTTCGAAGAATATCCTTTTCTGATCACTGGAACATATTGTTGCCTGGTATTGTTACATTCGGTCTTTGATTTGGCTACCTTCTCAACATTACCTAGTTCTGAAACCCGGCCACCGCCCTTAATGCCTAGCTTCTTGCGACAAACACTTTCCTGATGCCCGAGCAAGGAACAAAAGTCACAATATTTGAAACCTGGGTACTCAATCTTCTGCCAAAAACCTCTATTATTGGCCCTATCAATCCATACTTTGTTTGGTAATTTGTCTGCCAAAGTCATCTCGACACACACGCGGGCAAAGCCCGGGCATGATAAACATCTAGTATGATCATCCATTCTCAAAAAAACACCAAAAGAATTGACAATAGCTTTTAAAATAGGGGGATGAAAAAGATGTAAAGGTAAGTTAGGCAACTCTACCCACAGTGGCACCGATATCGGATCCTCCTTCAGACTAAAGCCATCATGCCAACGAAATGCTTTGAAACGAACGCCACGAATCAAAGAGGAATCCCGCGACAAAACTTTCTTTGCTTCCTCCTCCGATTGAAGACGAACTAACACATGACGTTGATTGAGTAAGCCGAGCAAAAAATCTCCCAGAATTCCCCAAGTTCTGTGAATCGAATCTCGGATGTCTTCCAATGTCGGGCGGTAACTAGAGAATTTTAAAACGATCACATGTTTTTCCATAAAAGCCTCCCCACGGAACTCATCTGTTGCCGTAATGCCAATTGCGGGAGCTCCCTCTTTACGAAATCTAGTGCCTTCAATCGGAGTCTCCACAACGTCAGCCACCAAATTTTTTCCCAAAATCTGGGCGAAAGAGGGCCTAGAATCCCCATGACCCGGTCCCGTGGGGGTAGGGGTGGAGACTGGGCCCGTGCACATCACATCCGGATGTCAATCCGGCTAGCGGATGGCTGCTGTCCTATCGGATCACCCCGTACCTGTCTCCCGTCGCCAAAGCCGGCGGCCAGGCAGAGAGAAAGGTCAAAGAAGGTGATAGTCGGTCTGTCGCGCGGCCGTGAGCGGCGGTAGGTCGATCTCCAGGAAGAGGCAAAACAGGCGGCCGATCTCGCGGCCTTGAAATGCCTGAATGGCGGCGGTTGTTTCCCCTCGTGGCGGCGGTTCAGGTTCTTGTCGGCCTTGAAGCCGATCGATCTCACGTCCGTGAAGAAACGCGGTCGGTCGATCTCGCAGCCTGGAGTGGCGGCTGCTCCTCAGATCTCGTTCGCAAATCGCGAGCGTCTTAAAGCTGTCACAGGCCGGTCGGTCTCACGAAGGTGAAGGAGGGTTTCCAACCCTAGCAAGCCCTCGCGGCGGCGGTTGGTTCCCAACCCTAGCAGAGCCCCTCGTCACGGCGGCGGCGGTTGGTTCCCAACCCTTAGCAGAGCCCCCCTGGATTTAATAAGCTATAAAGTTGTTTCACACAACACAATTATTCAAATAGCTCAATTGGTAAATATTGCAACAGATTTTACTATAGGTCAGAAGTTCGATTCCCGTTGAGCCTAAAAATAAATATATTATATATGGAATTTCATAGTGGGGTCTTATCATCAAGAGTGGTGTCCTTAGAGTTTGGGAGATAGTGGGTGATGTCCTGAGAGTTTGGGACCTAGATTAGGTCGTCTCTTAGACAACTTTAATATATTATTTTTTTATTGAAAATAATTTCCTTGGTAATTGGTAACGATACCGATGAAAACTTTCGTTGATATTCATACATTTTACCAACGAAAAAGTTATATGATAAAGGTTGTTACATTTGCCAATGACAATTTTCCTTGATGATTTTAAGATTTTTCGAGAAAATTTTTGTAGGTAAATAAAATAGTTCTTGCAGCAAACAATTTGTTGGTAACGATATTGATTTTTACCAACGAATTTCCTTGGTAGTTGTCAATATTACCAACAAAATATTTTCTTGACTTAGCATCCCTTTTACCAACAAAAACTGTAATTCCTTGGCAAATACCTTTAGCTACGGGGATGCCTCCAGGAACCCACCAACGAATTTTTTTCCTTGTTAAAAGTAGTTTTCAACAAAATTTTGAGTTTTGTCAAGGAAATTTTTCTTGAAAAATGCCTTAATTGTTGTAGTGTATATTTTGAAGGAAATTAAGTTGTTGGCTGCAACAATGACGTTAGATTGCCAACATATCTATAGAGAGGCCAACGTGGTGGCGGATGCGTTAGCGGATAGAACACAACGAGACTATAGGACTATTTCTTTCGGTGCGAATGAACTTCCTAGGAGAGTGGCAGGCTTGCTGGTGCTGGACCAATGGCATACGGCGTACATCCACCACGAGGAAGAGTAGAGGCAGATTTATTTAGCGGCACTGGCTGAGTTTGCGAGGCAAAGAAGGATCTGGAACAGCTGCGAGGAATGAATGCAGGGGCAGTCTGTGGTGTCGAGACAACGTTTCAGCTGGGGGGAGGCTGTCTCGCTGGATGCTAGTTACAATGATGAAAATAGTAATTATCAAT
>QNQO01011164.1:0-123654 GCA_003290165.1 Berberis thunbergii | reverse complement strand
TTGGCAATAGTCCACCCAAGCACGATGGAGTCAAAGATTATAATATAGCACTAGCCAACGGCTAGTGAAGAAGCAGGTTGGCTGAGAAACCTGCTAGCAGAGATCCCTTTATGGGAAAGACCGATTCCAGCTGTCTTGATCCATTGCGATAGTACCGCGGCTATTGCAAAACTACAAAACCGTTATTATAAAGGCAAGAAACGACAAATACGTCGTAAACATAGAACAGTTAGAGAGTTTTTATCTACTAGTGCTGTTAGAGTGGATCATGTACGAACTGATGCGAACTTGGCTGATCCTTCGACGAAAGGATTAGCTAGAGAGAAGGTTTTCAAAACCTCGAAAGGAATGGGATTAATGCCCTTAGATTATTGAGTTATTCACGATGGTAACCCAACCTATATACTAGAGATCCCAAGAAATAGGTTCAATGGGTAATAACAAGTCGTGAATGATATGATGATAATCATGCTGACAAAATAACAATCTCATTCCTAGACTACAGCATGAATTCCTGAAGCGATAGTAGGATGAGTTAAAACTCTTAATGAGGTCTATACTCTATGTGGAGTGGAGTACCTAGCTACAGGAGTCCTCTTGATAGACTCACCTAAGCATTGTGAAAGTTTGGCCGCTTTCTATGGAATTTATGGGCAAAATTCCTAGAGCCTTCACTACACTGGGATATACATGAATGGCCGTAAAGCACGGGCTTTTTAGACTTCACCCTGGTAAGATTGTGCGTGTAATGTCTGTTAAGATAGAGTTCAAAACTACGAGTTACTCTAGTATAATCTAAAGCATGAACACTACGCAAGAGTTCAAGTCGAAAGACTTTTTTGCTTATGCACAATCTTATATTTTATAGATTGCTTAATGAAAATTGTTTTTAAAAATCCAAGTGGGGGATTGTTGCAAATTTGGCTTTTTAAAAATAAAAACAAATGTGTGTTTACCTGATTTTGAACCCTGGACCTCTCTCCTATTTTGATCTTTGAATCACTCTCTAATATTAGTCTCATATCTATTATATAACTCTTTGTGGTAGAGTTTATAAGGAGATAGTTAGGACTTGGGTTTGGACCCCTTGGGGTACCACTCTTTTATGAGGAGTGAGAGATAGACTCTCGCACCCGCCGCCGTCCGTCCGGTCGGGCGGGTCCGGTCGTTTAGAGAGCAAACCATTTTTTTTGCTAAAAATTTATTTAAACGAAAATAAATTTTTGATTTTCTGAAGAGGGACTGTATCTGGACGTCCTTCTAAAATACACACGTTTGGCATATCTTGCAGAGGGATTCTTTCTCCCACGTTTTCCACGCTACGAATCCAGACAGCTTTTCTTTGTATCTGGACACTTTCTTTAAGCAAACGGTTTTCACGTTTTTTTATTATTAATTGTTGTTTTAAATATTATGAACTTGGATGCGTTTTTGTCTTAAAACGAATGTGATTTTTTCACTATAAATATAACACAAAAACTCACAGTGAATAGATAAGAAGAAAAAACAGCAAACAAAAGATTTCCGTGTTAAAAAGAAGAGATTTTCGTCTTTGTAATGAAGTGATTTTATCTTTTGCAAAAGTGATTCTTGCAATTCATATTGTATTGGTGATTCCGAGCAAATCAAGAGATTGAGGGTGAATTGTATACTGTTCATCTATTGTGCAATTTTTGAACGAGACAGAGAAGATTCTGGGTTGTTTTATCCTGGGGACGGCGGGGCTACGTTATTGTCTTGTACAATTTTGGGTAGAGCCGCAAAACGTCTTAAAGAGAGTGACCTAGTCCGCGACTCAATCCAAGCAAAATTGATACCATCGTTCCTTTCTTTTAATTCGAATTTACAGCATATTTTCCAACATAACCGTGCACTTGCAGTATTACAATTACATTAAATTAGCCTATTAATTTATGTTAGTAAATTTGCATTATGTATACCTTTGCTACTAACTAATTAGTGAATTGTAGCATCAAGTTTCTTTTTGCAAGTATACAAAGTTTAATAATTCATAAAGTAAGAGCATCCACAATAACCTGTTTTTTAGCTCATTCAGGGCTCCCTACTAACACACAGGCATGCTTGATTCTCTAGTTAAGCCAAAAACTCCCTCTGTAGACTGCCTTCGTGAGGACCTGTGCGGCCTTTTATAAGTCGCGCTGCCTATGAAAGACTGCAGGCTCAATTTGGAACCCTACGCGACACATTTTCCAACCTTGATCACCAATGACTATATTCTTCCAACTTTAAATCAGTCCTCCAATTTCATTTATTAATTCGATCACCAACAATTATTTTTTTTACAATGATCGTTTTAATTAGCAGTCATATTTTTTGGACGAGTAGCGCGATTTAACTTCCGTTTCTACACTGGGCTAGCTTGCTTTCACTACTGGCGAGCGGGCAAAGGGTGCCGTAGGTGAGGTAGCAGGGGGCGAGTCAAAAAATCCAATCCAAGTTTCTTGTAGCGGTCAAATGTTCACTTCTCTAAAAATTACTCTTTCCAAAATCATTTTCACCAAAAACAATCCACATTTCCATCTTCCAAAATCATTCACTTCTCTTTAGCACAACTCGCTATTGAATATGTATTAGTTTCTACATAAATCTAAAGCGTTTTGGAGGCCAAGCGTTTTCAGGAATTTTGTTCTGATAGCAATATCAGTGTAATAGCATTCTTAACATGCTCATATGCAGTGCTAGCCAACTCACATGGACTTGCTATTGCTTCAACTGTAATTTTCTCCAACCTTATCTTAAGCTTCATATTTCGGCAAGTTGCTAGTCTTTTATACCAATCTCAATGTTGATAATGTTTCCGAGAATTAGGAATGCAGGAGCCCTCTCCCGCTAATAGTTGCTTTCCTATTCAGAGGTTCCTACTCCGATTCTACAGTACCTGTCCCTTAATTCTGTTACCATACTAAACCTTATCATCCAATGTGCCCATTATCTCCTTCTTGATGATGTTCTGTAAATATATGTATAAGTAATCACAGTGACTGATTGATGTTTTCCGAGCTGCTGCATTTCCAGATAATAAGGGATATCGAGACAATTCTCTGTCTCCATTTCTAATGAAGATCATGTTTTGGCTATTTGAGCACATAATTCACCCAGTTGGGTTTTTATCACACTATTAGAGGAAAAATTCTAAATGGCGAGGGGGTGAGTGTTGACACGCTCATTCCCTCAAGATGCGGCGTGCCCTCAAGATGCACAACCTCACGAATCTCGAGGAGAATGAGTGGTAATACCCACCCCTCACCCATTTCCTAGCCCCTTTCCTCATCGGCTAGAAGGGCTCTATTAGAGATAAAGATGGAGTGGATAGACTAATTGCTAATCAATTGTTTTCAAGTGTTTTAATGCAAAGTGTATAGATTTGCGATAGAAAATCAAGTGCACATCTGAAGTTTCCTTAGATGAGGACTCGGTACTTTTATGGTGGTGAGGCCGATATGGAAGAAGCAAACAAAGTCGGACAAGTGCCTAAGCCATCCCTCATGCGAAAGCTTTCTCATTCATAGTTAGTACTCATGGAAAATGCACAATACGAGGGGGAAGGAGAACCAAAGAAAAATTAGGAAATCAAAGAGGACAACAATTCATGACATGGATTTGACTGGAAATATAAATTGAATAAGTAGCATTTTTTAATTATACCTTACTGCAACAACGCCCAGTCTAGCTCAGTTGGTAGAGCGCAAGGCTCTTAACCTTGTGGTCGTGGGTTCGAGCCCCACGGTGGGCGTTTTTCTTTTTTATTATTTTTTTAAAAACTCCGAGCTCAAAAAATAGTATAACGTCTAATCAAGTTTTAATTTTTTTTTTTTTCTTTTTTAAAGCTAGAGCGACCCCACAATGAGCGTTTTTCTTTTTTATTATTTTTTTAAACACTCGAGCTCAAATAAATAGTATAATGTCTAATCAAGTTTTAATTATCTTTTTTTAAAACTAGAGCAACAATGACTCGAGAAACAGTATAATGTCTAATCAAGTTTAGGGTTCGTAACAGGTTTTACAATTTTTTGGAAGATGAAGACTAGAACCAGAAATTTAATGGAAATAGGGATGAGTGTTCGTTCCTGTAAACCACTAAATTCCCAAAAAAAAAAAAATGGTGTGGGAGTCTCTTGTTGGAGATGCTCTAACGAGTTAACCCTTAGCCAACCAAGTACTAATATCGAACCCAAAGTTTTAGGACACTAATTAAAATAGAACCAAGTACTAAAATCGAGCCCAAAGTTTTAGTTTAAACTGATTGTATTTGTACCACACTAATTACAAGAACTTGAAACAAGAGAATGACATCGTCTAAATAGCTTAGGTTGCTAAACAAAGAAAAGAGTGAAGAGGTTAAGCGAGGTGTGTTTTTAAGATGTAAATTTTGCATTATATTGGATAGATATTGGCTGAAGGTTGTGGAACCATGTCACGCCTCGATCCACAGAGTACTATATTGTCCACTTTTGACCCCATGGTCCGCACGACTTTAAAACGCGTAATACTTTGTACATCCAAACTTGTATATGTATAACACATCACCCTTCCGCACCCAGGCGATGTGAAAATATGATCTCCCCTTTATAGTTTGCCAACCCTTTTGGATCCATGGGATTTTGAGTTTCTCCCTCACCCTGCCCCCTAGGTCTGTCCACCCAAGAGTTCACATTCCACCCCATTGGGAGCCCAACGTTCTCATTGGCACACTTCCGACTTGGTCAGGCTCTAATACCATTTTGTAACGACCTGATATACAAAGTACTATATTGCCCTGCACGACTTAAAAATGTGTTAGTACTTTGTAGATCAAACTCGTACATGTATAACACATCACCCTTCCGCACTCAGGCGGACTATGATCTCCCCTTTGTAAATTTGTCAATCCTCTTAGAATCCATGGAATCTTGGGCTTCTCCCTCACCTTTCCCCTCAGGTCCGCTCACACAAGAGTTCACAGTCCACCCCTTGAGAGCCCAACGTTCTCGTTCGCACACTTTCGGTTGGGTCAAGCTCTGATACAATTCAAGTAACGACCCGATCCACAGAGTATTATATTGTCCGCTTTGGGCCCAAGGTCCGCACGGCTTTAAAACATGTAGGACTTTGTAGATCTAAACTCGTACATATATAGTAACATCACCCTCTCGCACCCAGGCGATGTAGGACTATGATCTTTCCTTTGTAGTTTGCCAACCTCTTGAGATCCATGGAATCTTGGGCTTCTCCCGCACTCTCCCCCTCAGGTCCGCCCATACAAAGATATCACAAACCAAGTCAGTGCAGCCTTCTTCAGGTTGGTAGGTAAAGTTCTGCACAAAATGGATTCAGAACCCTCCTTTAGTACCATCATGTGGTGGTAATGACATAAGTGGTACAATGGATCGGATGTACTGTCGTAGAGCTCGAGCTTTGGGGGACAAACTTCTTTGGCAAGGGTGCGCTCACGATCTCCTCCAAGGATGGAGGGACAATAAGATCATATAGGACATCTGGAGATGTGGTTTCTCGGCTATTGTCTTATCTGCCTTTGAGGCATGGTTCCCACTACCTTTTTCGTTCCTCTGGTTCCCCTCCTGACCAACCATTTGGTCTTTACCAGGTTCATGGACATGTTCCCTAGCGTCTTCTTGGGTCAGGGACCTCCTCAGGTTTCCGCTATTCTTTGGTGGTAGCTGTCAATCTTGGGTAAGCCTTTCCACCACCCACGTAAGATGATTCATATGAAACAAAATCTAATCTATGCGGGGTCGGCCATGGCTGCCTCGGTGGCTGGTCCTTCCGACTATCTGCTTCTTCGATTGGATCGACTCGGCCTGGCGGCAAGGCTTTCCTGGCCAGAGCATTTCTGGCTCGGGATCTAGTGTTGGTGACCATGTCTCGAGACTCAGCTAGTTCAAAAAGCTTGTGTCTTTGACTTTGTTTTAAGGAAAACTTGTCGTTGTTCCCCAAATGACGCCAACCCGATGTGTCTAAATCCGTCTCTATCGATTCTTGACTTGCAAAAATGAACAGTGAGCCAAGGGCCACCGTTGTAGTGGCCAAAGACACTCTGATGCTAAAGTCAGGTGACTGAGTAAGGATGCATGTAGACTGTAAATTAGATTGTAAGTGTGTACCTTTCTCATCCTAAGTGTGTACCTTTCTCATCCCTCTCGTTTACCTTATATAGTGTGTATTTCACTCATTCATTGACTCTATTGTCGATGCATGATAGAGGGAGGAGATCCCACTTAGGATCTTCCCCGTCCATGACTGAGGTTTGTTCAACACTTGGTTCTTTTTGGGACCCAATACTTGATCTTCCCTTGTAGCTTGCCAACTAGGGTGGGCATCTCATCCCGCGATCTTGTTCCCATCTCGTCCCGATTTTTTCGGGTCTTAATGGGATTGAATAATTTCATCCTGATTCCGTCCCGTCCCGATCTAGAATGGGATGGGATGGGATGAAGATTTTCAATCCCGCCAATCCCGTCCCGACCCGAACTAATTTTCAATATTTATTATTTATTTATTTATTTTTAGGATTGCAATATTTGGATGCCAATTCAAATTCCCTGATGCATATAACATTTTAGCATCTAAAATTCTCAATGTCGTTAGGCTATCAATTCATATTTGAAGACCAATTTGTTTAATTGTATTTAACTAGGGTACATTCGATTTCATTGAAAACTTTGGATACTCAATCTATAATACAAATTAATGGGTTCTTAGTATCATCTCATTTGCAAGGATAGATATGCATGAAAATTAAACTCTGTGAGAGATTCCAATGACACTTCAAGTGCTTATTATGGCATAGGTTACATTATGTTTAGTTGATTGCATTTTGGTTTATTATTACATTTTCAACATGGTTATGTGTGAATATGCAATTTGCTGAAGATCTATTTTAGTTATTGAAATTGCATGGTAAATTTGAAACACGTTGATACCGTCCCGTCCCGTCCCGATCCCGTATGAACGGGATGGGTCTATCTCGTCCCATCCCGTCCCGTGTCCACCCCTATTGTCAACCCTCTTGGGATCCATGGAATCTTGGGCTTCTCTCGCACTCTCCCCCTCAGGTCCGCCCCTACAAGGATATCACAAACCAAGTCAGTGCAGCTTTCTTCAGGTTGGTAGGTAAAGTTCTGCACAAAATGGATTTAGAACCCTCCTTTAGTGCCACACGTGGTGGTAATGACATAAGTGGTACAATGGATCAGATGTATCGTCGTAAAGCTCGAGCTTTGGGGGACAAACTTCTTTGGCAAGGGAGCGCTCACGATCTCCTCCTAGAATGGAGGGACAATAAGATCATATAGGACATCTGGAAATGTGAGTTCTCGGCTATTGTCTTATCTGCCTTTGAGGCATGGTTCCCACTACCTTTTTCGTTCCTCTGGTTCCCCTCCTGACCAACCATTTGGTCTTTACCAGGTTCATGGACATGTTCCCTAACGTCTTCTTAGGTCAGGGACCTCAGGTTTCCGCCATTCTCTGGTGGTAGTTGTCAATCTTGGGTATGCATTTCCACCACCCACGTAAGATGATTCATATGAAGCAGAATCTAATCTATGTGGGTCAACCACGGCAGCCTCGGTGGCTGGTCCTTGCGACTATCTGCTTCTTCGATTGGATCGACTCGACCTGGCGGCAAGGCTTTCCTGGCCAGAGCATTTTCTGGCTTGGCATTGTTATTGTTGGCTTGGGATCTAGTGTTGGTGACCATGTCTCGAGACTCAGCTGGTTCAAAAAGCTTGTGTCTTTGTTTTAAGGAAAACTTGTCGTTGTTCCCCAAATGACGCCAACCTGATGTGTCTAAATCCATCCCTATCGATTCTTGACTTGCAAAAATGAACAGTGAGCCAAGGGCCACCGTTGTAGTGGCCAAAGACACTCTGATGCTAAAGTCAGGTGACTGAGTAAGGATACATGTAGACTGTAAATTAGATTGTAAGTCAATGTGTACCTTTCTCATCCCTCTCGTTTACCTTATATAGTGAGTATTTCACTCCTTCATTGACTTTATTGTCGATGCATGATAGAGGGAGGAGATCCCGCTTAGGATCTTCCCCGACCATGACTGCGGTATGTTCAACACTTAGTTCTTTTTGGGACCCAATACTTGATTGGATCGAGAGTTGTGCAAGTGGATCCAAGGCTTGTGATAGCTTAGAGGTATGTGTTCGAGACTTATTGTCTTGAGCCAAGCTCCAAGATTCGCATCATGCTAGGCTCGCTTAATTTGAACTTGGGCACCTAAACAGTGATTAGTTGGGTTAGACAGTGCTTGGGCATGCTTGAGATTACGTTGAGGCCTATCAGTATTAAGGTTGACCTATGCCACATATACGACTATGATTGGATGATTGTTTGATTCTCATCGATGCTCTGAAAATGCACAATTAGAATATAAGCAGGAGAACCAAAAGAAAAATGAGGATATCAAAGAGGACAACTCATGACCATGGATTTTACTGTATTCAATCTAGTTCAACAAAAAAATACTGGAAACAGGAATCGAGAAAAAAAATAACAGATGAAGGTATCGTCCATCACTCTACCAAATGGTAACACCATCACCGGCCGGACATAAGTTTTAACCGACCAACATAAGTTTTAACATGAGCAAATTCATTTTTTACAGACATAAGATTTAACAAGAGCAAATCCATTTTTCGAAAACACACGCACACATCTCTGGATCATGGATTATAGGGCCTTTCAAATTCAAATTTTCCTGTTCAGAGCCGCATATAGAGGATGGGGGGCAGTTGCCCCCCCCCCCCCCCCCCCCCCCCCCCTCAATATTCTAATTTGCTTAAATAGCATGGGTCCCTCAAAAGATCACTTAACTATTACCCCTCAAAATTAGCCATATTATCATTAAGCACAATTGTGCCCCCTCAACTAAGATATGTTATACTTTGCCCCCTCTAGATGAAAATTCGGGGCAACGTCAAAAAGTTGAACAAAAGATTGATAAGAACGGAAATGTCTACCTGGAAATGGAAATGTCTCTGAATGTTATTGGCAGGTCATTTTGATGGCATACAGGCAATCAAACACAAGAATAATCAAGAAATTGTTCATACACACCAACTCAGTTTGTTTCAGTTCAACTTGGACAATGCTCCAACCAATTTGAATAGTAATAAAGAAAACTACTAGACATATATGAACTCAAACGACGAACGTATTTATAGTGAACAGCAGTCGCAACTGGATCTTTCAAGCCAATAGGATGGTTGTGTTTTATGTGCAGTGTTGTGTAATAGTGTATGGATGAAACTGATTGCTCTTCTGGGGCCAATCCTCGGCACATATTCAGTTTCAACCACATCGTTATTTTGTTATGAAAATTTGAGATTAATTGTAAATTATGAATCTAAGCAATAGTTAAAAGAGAAAGGAGGGCATCACATTTTATGAGAGAAGTAATAGCATAAGTACTAATGATTAATAAACAAAAATTCAAACTTCGACTATATTTTCAAGTCTATTTTCAACGAGGAAGGGAACAAGAAGCTTAGCTCCAGTGGTGGTCACCGAAATTTTCAAATAGCTGAGCTGAAGGTTTTGGTCCCTAAGGTCCTCCAAGTATTGCATTTTCTACGTCTTCTCTACTTAGTGCATAACTGAATCTTCTTTCGACATCCTTCTCAAGATTCCCAGGTCCACTTTTTAGATACCTGCACCACAAACCAAAGTTCTAAGTCTGCAACCATTAGTTAAAGATAGGGAAAAACAGAACCCAACACAGAGTTTTCTAACATTAACGTAACAGAGCATCAAAATAAAACTGCACAGGCAAACTGGTTTACCAACATCGAATTCCTTTAAAAGTATACTTACCATAACCATAAAATATTTGATATATACCATTGTACCTAAAGTTGTACAACACTTTCCTCGGGATCCTAAGTACCCCTGCCTAAATTTTTTGGAAGATTGGATTCGTAAATTTTCTATATAGATTCTCAAAGAAAAAACACAAGTTTTAATGAGAATATCAATGAATATATCTTCCTCATAAACATCTCTGGAAAAGAACCACTTTTCAAAACAGTAAGATTGTTCCACTGAAGCCTTTCTCGGTTGTTGCTCATCCAATAGTATGCGGCGTTGAATGTGCTATGAAATGCAATAAAAATCGTACCACACTTGGCTCTTACATAAGAATTGAACATAATTTATGTAATAAAATTTTAGTTGATGGTAGTTTCTTTTGGTAAAATTATCAATCATAACACATTAGGCTCCTACATATGAATTTGAAGACCACAAGTGCAACATCCTTGTGTGGACGAGCGGTACGACTGACTGGCGACAGAGGGAGCAATGGTTATAGTCCTACATCGCATGGGTGAGGGAAGGGGATGAGCTATATTTGTGCGAGTTTGTATTTCCTTGGTATGACACGTTTTAAAGTCGTGAGGATGTTTAGGCCCAAAGCGAACAATATTATACCATGTGGTTCAGGTCGTTACAGAATCGTATCAGAATTAGGCCCAAAACAAACATTATACCATATGAACCGGGTCATTACAACTTAAAACAAGGTATATTATCTTTAGACTCATAGAATGTGGGGCATGGTGATATTAAATAATTAGGAAGATACTGGACATAATTTGCCAACGGAAAGAGCGGCTGCGCAATTGTTTTGGCATTTGATCAAACTAAGAATAAAGGCCATGGGATAGGTATTTGATTAGTTCCCCCCACGAATATGGTATGATCTAAAGCAATTCCATCCAAAGTGAACTTTTCATTTTTGCGTGCTGTGTTTTAGGGTTGAGTTCCATCAATGGGAGCACGACTCAACTTTTAAAGGTGAGTAGGTTTTTCATTGGATGACAGAGCCATTAAATCCGACAGGGTTCGAACCATGGACTTGTGAAACTTTTTGCCACAACTCTGCTTGTTGGCAAAGTACCTCTGAAGTCGGGTTGTAACTTGTAAGTGAATGATAATTGCCTATATTGCTACAATTCACAAGAAATCACAAACCACCAATTACTGATCGTCCGCGATGTAATTATGCAACACTTGTAAAGGTATCACTAGTTAAGTGGAGAGGCTATTGTGGAGGACAATTCCTCATGCCATATGCTGGGTTGCATTGGTGGAGGTAAAGAATAAAAGAATATTTTATAGCAAATTATTTTTTATTTTTATTTTTTTTGAAAAGCAAACAGGGTTTTAAGGACCGCTTAACCATTATGTTAATGAAAAATGAAAAACATCTTAGTATAATCTTTCGAGGTTAACTCACCGCCTTAAGGGCGCATTTTTTCCCTCAAAATGTAAGAGGTGAAAGAGCAATGTCAAGAGTTGATCATGGAGATTTTATTTTTATTTTTTTTAAATTGGGTCGTTGACCCTTTTTATTTATTTATTAATTCATTCCCGAATGGTACATGACTGCCCCTATAGGGCTAACCAAACCATGCCCGAAGGCTACAATATTGTTGCCATTTAATATTCGCGTCACCTCCATCTCGCATTGACTTGCTTTCGCTCTGGTCCATCGCCTCCACCTTGCATGAAAATTTGTTTCCGTTACGATCTAGTCCATCTAAGCAGCTGCATTCAATACCCGAAGACTTATCAATGACGGAACGCATATGCTCCTAATAATCGGAGATATTTATATTCTCAATAATGCTTCCTAAGGCACATATTTGGACAAGTACTCCTATGCAAGTATCTAGTTCCTTGGATAGGAAATACAAGAATCCATGATATACAAAATTACACCTCGACATCAAGCTAGAATTTAATCGACCAGGCATCGTCCAAGATCCATACCACATGTGATAGCCCATATACTGGAAAAATATTGATTGTTACAGCCCATCACGCTCTAACTTTGATTTCTCCGAAAACAAAAGATATTTGTTTGAACCATGAAAATCAGTCAAAATGTTTACGCCGTCTTCTCTAAGATCGAAACTTGGTTTGAATCAACACAAATAAATGAGACTAAGCAAATTTGCACATATACCAAGTTGACGCAAAACCCAACCATTCAAGGACAAAGAATGAAGACAAATCTTATCTTTAATTGAACCACAACTAGCATCCTTAAAATCAAAGCTGCAAATCTATTAGACCAATATTATGGAACACCAATGAT
This sequence comes from Berberis thunbergii, assembly GCA_003290165.1. NCBI lineage: Eukaryota > Viridiplantae > Streptophyta > Magnoliopsida > Ranunculales > Berberidaceae > Berberis > Berberis thunbergii. The sequence continues at coordinate 111,521 of QNQO01011164.1, read as the reverse complement.
GCATGGACACAGACACGACACGCCGACTCGACAATTTTCCAAAAAATATTACTCGAGGAAATGTCGATATGTCAAACTATTTTTTTTTTAATAAGTCATATAAACATAAACAATAACCTAATAAAGTGTCTTCCTAGAGTATCTTCATCTTTGTTGCAAGTAAAAAAACACGAAGAAGAAAAATGTAGAGAAGAAGATGACATTGTAAAAAAGAACAACTAGAAAAAAAATATGGTAGAGAAGTGGAGGAGAGAAGAAGTAAATTAGAGAAGAAAAATAGACGATTAAGAAGAAGCATAGATTATCTCTATGCTTTAGTGACTCTTTGTCATATTTATCTTGAATCTCAATTGAAAGAATCATTCACAGATTCACTACAGATGGATCAACAACCATAAAATTATGAATTATTTGCACATTATAAGTTAAAAATATAACAAAGTTGGTTGCTTAGTCTTGACTGTGTCCTGACAAAGTTTCGGGTGAGTCGGAGGTGTGTTCGACATATTGACCATATTGATCATGTGTTTGACACCTGCTGACACGTTGATCACGTGTCTGATGCATGTCGGAGACGTGTCGAGCGAGTGTCGGATATGAATACGGCAAGTTTTTCGAAGAATCTGTGTTTCCTTGTGGATAGGGTTGAAAACCAAACCGACTTTGGTCGATTTCAAAATTTTTAAACTGAACCGATTCTAAGTTATGCAAACCATAACCGAACCGACTAAAACTGAACCAGAACCGAAATAAAACCGAACCGACCAACTATTTTAAATATATTATATTATTTTATATAAGATATATATTTTTTATTATATGTTCGATTTTGTCAGTTAAAATTACATAGAAACCGAAAACCGAACCGACCACTTCGGTTTTTGAATTTTTTAAAACCGAAACGAACTTAAACTGAACCGATCGGTTTGGTCGGTTTTTTGTTCAACCCTACTTGTGGAGCTCAAAATCCTTATAAATCACATAACCAAATTTGGATGAAGCTCCTAACAAGATATATTCCCTATATCATTATATAACAGAAGCACAAAAACTTCAAAAACTGATAGAAAAATCAAATAAGCCCCAACTTCAAAATTCGCATTCAATTATCCAATAGCTCTAAGGGTTCGATTCAGCAAAGGAAGTCTTGTAGGGTATTCCATAAAGTGCCCTTTTAGCACACATGTTGTCTTGAATGTTGAACATTTACAGATTTATTATGCTATACGTACATTATACTTGCAATATAACAAGTGTTTGCTCAAAGATGGGATATATCAGACTATGTATCACAAGGCATTATAGTCTCTAAGTCTAAAGTCTAATCCCTGCTGCTCTAACTCTATTAAGATAATTGGAGTATCACCTTGTCTTGGAACAGAGCTAGCAATGAGCTATGAAACCAAATCAGTGTGTGATCATCTGACAAACTTAATACAGCTTTTTATACTCCATTTGGCACACTTGTGATACACAAATCACATTCCTTGTCCCATTTCTTGTAAACATTCATTCTATTTCATATGTCTTGAAGACATTGTTTTAAACCACCACAGCCTTAACCATCCAACCGGGCTACCATTGGCGCCACAACACATTGCTAATATTACTATGAATGCTCTCAAGACTCCAACTTTAAATCTTTATATCATCCCAAGACCGGATATATCAATATTTTCATAATTCTAAAACCATTTGAATATCAGAATGCATTCAAATTCTAAGACTATAATTCATTAAAACCCATTAACAAACTAAAATAATTATCATAATGAAACCAATCAACAAAACCCTAACAATCTAATTCACCAAAACCCCAATAAAATAAACAAAACACTTACCTTATAGAAAGATCGGTGACGTCGAGCGAAAGTTGAGCGTACCAATCAGGCTTCTCAATCAACCAAACAGCTCGATTTTCTATACTCTGATAAAACCCCAATTTCTTCATCCAAGCTTCAATACTGGGCAAGCTATGGGAGTACAAAGGCTTCTTCTTTTCAGGGAGCTTCTTGTACCACTCCTCGTCCGTTGCAGAGAGCTCCGTTTCGGGTGATTTCGAGCAAATTAGGGTTCTTCTGCTCAAATTGGAAGAAGATAGAGGTTTGGGGCAAAATGGGGTTTTGATTGAAGGGCAAAAGGTGGTAAATTTATGGGTATTTGCAGACGAGGGTGAAGATGGAAAGGTAGAAGAAATGAAGAGGGAATTGGAGATGGAAATGGCGGGCATTTTGAATGGTTTGAGAGAGTGAAGAAGTCTGAAATGTAATGTACCCTTCCTTATCTTTAATCACATCTCATATTTGGGAGTTGTGTTTGTTTTGATGGATTGGATATGGTCAGTTAAAGTTTTGATTTGATTTTCACCGTTGATTTGATCGATGATTGAATTTGATTTGTGGGTTTAACGTAATGGAAGACGTGGATTAAAATCACAAACTCGGGAAATCAGAGATGTTAGAGCTAAATTATTGCCGAAATTCAGAAAATAAATTGAAATTGATTGAATTGAATTGAATACTAATTGATTCATTGGTAAATTTAAAAATCGCATTAGAAGATAACTTCATGAAAACAAACTAAAAACCAATTAAAACATGAAAAATATTTTTCTTAAGGTATCTGGACTACAATATAAACTTTCTAAGAGTGTTTGGACTCTATTTGGAATACTTCTAAATAAGCCACAAAATATTAAAATCTAAAAACAATCTAAAATATAAATAACTTGAAAAATAATAATTCCTAATACTATTTGACTTAGGCCCGGGAAGAAAATTTGCTTGGAATTAAATTTAGACCACGACTAGACCATTGACTTGAAAGGATTGATTTGATCAAACTTGATTGACATGGTCAAAATGACAATAAATATTCTCCAATATGTCTTACATTAGTCTCCTATTTCTTGTAACAACTCGTCATTGAGTTATGGACCGGAACAACAAGCATATCATTGTGCCTAGATGTGATAGACAAATCACTTCGCTCTTTCTAACAATGACATTTGCAGCTTCTTATTTTCTTCTTCGATGTCATTTGAAAAATATCAAGAACTTGATAAAGTTTTTTTTTTCAAAATTTGCGAAAATGAATATGAGAACGGTATTTAAGAAACACATTCTAACCCACAAAAATTTCACAATATGTCATATATGAGACATCAAAGATATATCTCATATTTTCCTCTTATTTGAACAAACTCGTATCCGGGTTTTGCTTAACATGAGCTTGAATAATATCTTTCTATTATTTGAAAACAACGGAGAGAAACTAGGAAAATAATGGAGGAGTCAAAAGCGCTCAAAAATGGAACAAAGCTTTTTGTACCATTTTTGTGCAACCAATGAAAACCTTTTGCAAAATCCCCCAAAAAAATCTTAAGCATGCAAGCTGAACCTACAAGCAATATATCAATGTAAAGACAAAAAAAAAAAAAAAAAAAAAAAAAAAAAAAAAAACAGTATAACAAGGTTCACCTAATTCGGAGTTTGATTGGTTTCGACCAATTACTTCCTTTCCTGCTCAATCGATGTTCCACAACCTTGCAAGGTGTAATTATCACGTTCCTATGAGAATTACCGTCACGAACTAAGTGTTGTGCTTCGCGAATCTCACTTGATACCTCAGCAGTCACATGGGATGCACCACAACCAAGTTTTATAGACGTGTGTTTGGAATTTTGAAAAGTCCATCTGGCCTTCTGGTCGTACTCCGCAAGACTTATCAAATGACCAAAGATCACACAATCATGAAATGCGACACAACCAAGTCTTACCACCTATTTGGGATTACCTGTGATAGTTACTCCTAGGAATCCACTCCATAGATTCAAAAACCACAGGGTGATTATAAGTTTATGTAAAACTAACGCAATAAGGGTTTCTTCTAGTGATACTCATTTGTTGGATAGAGAGACCTAATCGATCTTTTATATTCACTCCCTCGCTCAATGGAAGATGAAAGTTTCATTCAAGGATGAGATGAAGTGGTTGAATGATAAACACATCTTCAAAGGAGGCATATACCAATAGAAAATACTCTTTAACTTTTCTTCTTGACTTCAATTTCTCTTTTCTTTAGATAACCAAATAGTTCATGAAGAGATGACGAGTTTCTTCCTAAAACACCATGAATTTCTTTCTAGGGATATGGGTTTTGAGTGGGTGAATGGATCTCCTAAGGGAAGGCAAAGAAGAAAGACTTCACTGATTTTGAACTACAGAAATTTGAGAGATGATCCAAATAGATGAATCTCGGTTCTTACTTATATAACCAATCTAGACATAGTGATGTGTACTTGACTGTCCCCACCACCTGCTTTTCATAATGACTACATTTAGAGCTAACTCTTCTCTGTCGAAACGACTCTCTGCTTAAATGATCTGTCAAGGGGTGAAGTCGACTTCACCTGCCTCGAACAAATTTTTTAGAATAAAAGTATTTCCTTTGTCACATGTCTCTGTACTTGACATGAACATCTCCTTTTGGCTCATGGGGTTGTTTAAAAAGAGAATATCCAAGAGAATATGCATTCTCAAATGGGAGAAAACGCAAATTAAAACTTTGAAATTTTGTTCGTATACATTTATGCTATCAAATTGCTTTTGGCACTTCATTTGAATTTTGGCCATCCATAAGCTATTTTTGGCTTGCTTTAGTCTTCATAGCTTTGACTTGTCTTCATGAATTGTCTTTAATCTTCTTGTCCTTTGACAATGGTCCTCATGAGTTAAATTTCATTAAAATGATATTTACAAAGCATAAAGCTAATCTTAACCACTTGATATACGATTTATAATTTCATCGTATTTATTTATATTGTTTTGGCATAATTTGTAAAAATATTTTCAGAGAGTGGTGACTTCATTTTCCAAATCTAGTGGGAGAGGATCAATTTTTGTAAGTTAGCAAAGTTTAAGCTTCAATAGAATTTGTTTTTGAGAAGTTAGAGTCTCAAGAGAGTTTGTTCTTGAGAGGTTGACATTCATGTTCTAATAATATAGTAGAATGATTGAAAAAATAAACTTTATTGTGTCTTATAATAGTTTTTTATTTTTCACATTAGCTTCAGATTGTTCTGCATATCAAGTGGTGTCAAAGCACGGTTCGACCACCTGTGGAAAATTTTTGTGGTATATGATCTTGACATGCTACTAATCTAGGCGACTCGGAGCAGTTTTTAAAATTGCAAAAGTGTGATTTTAGATCGAAGAAGACAAGGTGTTACAACAGAGGAGTGAATTGTTAGACTGAAAATGAAAGTTCAATGGGTGTGAAATTTTATTCCAAGTACGTCAGATTTTAGAGATAAGTTTGTAGAGTTCGCAAAGGGGTTTCAGAATGTGAAGGGTGACGCCTCAGAATCGAAGCAAACAAAGAGGTCTGATCTTTCTGATGACGAAGAAGAAGAAACATAATAAGAATAACTTTCTATTAAAGGTGATGACAAAGTTCGAATAACATCAGCTGGTAACTTGTGATATGGAAAAGGCGAGCCATTGAAGGAACACCACATATTGGAACAAAAGATGACTAGACACATGAAAGAGAGCATGAACTTTATCACATTGGGTGTGTTTGTCAGATTTCGTCAAAGTTTAAATGGTTCGACAAGCCGAAGGGGGCTCATGAGTTTCCCAAACTCAGTTAAAGGAGGAGCCATGATACAAGAGTATCTTCCTTTAGAAGCTTAGTAGTTAATTAAGGAAAGTTTATTCAAAATAATATGGAGTGGTGTGTTTGTTTCGATGGAATGGATATGGACTGTTGAAGTTTTCATTTGATTTTGGTCGTTGATATGATAGATGATTGAATTTGATTTGTTGGTTAGATTATTTTATTGATGATCATATAAGCTTTCGAGGTTGGGAAGATCAGGTAAGGTGGTGGTCTTTGTTTTTAAGAAGTGATTGTAAGTCTAGTTATAATTGGAGTCGCAAGAGCTATGTAAATTTCGGTTATGAGTTGACCTTGCTGCTCAGACTGTTTGTTGACCATAATTCAAGAATCTAATTACCATAGGGAACATATCGTGAATATTTATGAATACTTTTTTTTAGTGGTCGACATAAAAATAATAATAATAAATATATATATAAATTAAACACCACCCTAGTTATGGCACTTCATCACTCTCATCTTTAAAAATTATGTTTAGACTTTGATTAATTTGTGGACTGTTCAAAATCAAGACTTATCTTTTATTTGACGTATATGAATACGATTATTTTGTTAGATTATCTATGATCATGTGTAGAGTTTTTAAGCTAGCTCCAAATCAATGGGTGTTAGTTTATGGAAGTGATTGTAAGTGTAGCACTAACTTAGTCATGAGTAGTGCAAATATAAACTTTGCTTGTGGTTGGAGTGTGTTCACTCAATGAAGATTTTTTAAGAATAATTTATAATTATAACTTGTTAAAACTCGCTAGGTAGATCACTTCTCCTATAGAATTTTGAGTCCAAGCTATCCCCAACAAGTAACTTGTTGATGTGGAGCAAAGTCCACAATATCATGCTGAGCTAACATGGAATAAAAACATAATTCGAAGTCAAAGTATTTAGACTTCACTTCAACCAAAAATAACTTGAATCCTGCTTGTAACCCATTCCTTTTAAGTAACTTGATTTGGTTTTTCGATTCTTCTAAGGTAAAGAGCGAACAATTCAATTTGGTGTGTTCAATCTATTGTCTCTTTAAACCCTTTGTTGTTCCCTTGTCAAAATATGAACACTTGAAGATAACCAACTCGACATTTGTATTGTGATGTTGTTTGGTTGAAGTGAAGTTCAAGTACTTTGACTGTGAACTATTCGGTGGAGTAGACTTTGTTCTACATCAGCAAGTCACGTGTTGGGGATACTCCAGGAGCTGCCCATGCCCTTATACTAGGTAAATCTAGTTTCGAAAGCAAAAGTTGGAAAATTTTACAAAAAAACAAAAAACAAAAAACAAAAAAACTATGTTGTCTATGCTCATATCGCTAGCCTATGTTGTCTGAAGCTCCATCGTGGCAGCATTGCAACTCCTAAAGCTCTGCATCGAATTTGCCGATTCACTTCAAAAAATTCCTTCTTCAAAAGCTATTGGTGTTTCCTAGCACAACAATGCAATGCTTCAGTTAGGGTGGTAAATAACATATTAACAACTTAAATAAGTTATAATAATTGATGAGACATCAAACATTCACTTGATCACAGCCGTACACTTGGCATGGGCTAACCCTAACATGAGATAAGCTTCAGTGCGGTTCCAAGGATCGATTCACAGACTGTTGTTCATCCTGTAAGTCAGGTGCCCAGGCCCAAAACATGTCAGCCTAAGAGGCACGGTTCTTAGGGCTTGGCCCAGGGAAATAAGGCCTGAACACGGATCTTAGAGCCGCCACAGGCCCGAGATCCACTTGCACAAAATCAGTTATTAGCCCAATCAAGTGCCGAAGAGACTCAATCATGCACAAGTAAGATCTTATGCGAGATTTCCTCCCTCCGTCACCCCCTGAATCATAGGGATAGTTGATGAGAAAACACTATCTATAACAAATGGTGAAAGGAAGAAAAAAGGTAGGCATTCATATTGCAATTTACATACAGTCTTCACTCTTCTTTGCATCGATATCTGACTTAAGCATTAGAGTGCCTTCGACCACCACCATGGTGGTCCATGGTGTCACAGACTAGCAATCCGTGCGGCACTAGCTATCCAATTCACTAGTAAGCCTATGAGTAGTTACTTTGACGGGTACAAATATTAACTTGAGAATGCACAATATCAATCTGTAGACAATATAACAATGCAGAATAGTCAGCAAAAGCTTTCATTAACATTCAATAGATTACAATGGGGAGAAACATTCGAAAGGACGTTGCTCAAGACTAGTTCGATGCTATCGATCGATGGAAATACAAGTTTGAAGTTGAAAAGCAATGCAAAAAAAATAATAAAAATGCTAGCGGTATAGTCTGGCCCGACTATGCAATGGATGCAACACGTCCTCACAGTCAAGAGCTCAAACTTTCCCCCTATAATATAGATGCTAAGCATTTGAACACTTTTCAAAAGTGAACATTGAGTTTTGAGACCATTAGGAAAGTCTTGAAAGGCCTCTGACATTGATTTCCCTGACCAACGGTATCAGTCCTGACACTCCCCCACACTCAATTCTCTGACGCCCTTGCAGCAAACTTTTCCAAGTACTCTTCCAGCTTTGAGAGGTACGGCAACAGATGCTTGACTGGCTCCCAACTGATCTCTGAAGGAGGCTCATCCTGCCACTTGACCAAATACTCTCTATCCAGGCATGTGTTGTTGATGAGGCGGTCATCTAAGATTTCTTCCACTTCTCGATCTGGCTTAGTAGGATGCTTAGGCAATGCTCGGGTAGATACATTTCTTGTGGGATCAGTGGCATCTGCATGGTAGGACTTCAAGTTACTTGCATGGAAGACAGGATAGGTGAATCGGAGCCAATGTGGTAACTTGACGCGATAGGAGACTTTGCATACTTTCTCAATAATCTATATCGGTCCCTCATACTTGCGAAACAGATTGTTGTGTGCTCTAGTTGTTTGTTTATACTTGTTGAACATATCTAGCTTCACCAATACCAAGTCCCCGACTTCAAAAGGATCAATCCGTCGTTTCTTGTCGGCCCATTTCTTCATGTGACGGGAGGCTTTCTCAAGATAGGCTCAAGCAACTTCAATGTTTTTCTGCCAGACTTTGACAAATTCAAGAGCTCTTGGGCTGGGTCCTTGGTATCCGGTAAGCATTGTATGTGGTGTCAATGGTTGCTGACCAGTGACTAACTGAAAGGGGCTGGAGTGAGTAGCTGAGCTTTTTTGTAAGTTGAAACAGAATTGTGCAACATCAAGTAGTCCCACCCAATTTTTCTGATTTGCACTTACAAAATGTCGAAAGTATTCTTCGAGCATAGAGTTAAAGCGCTCAGTCTGTCCGTCAGATTGGGGATGTTGGCTTGTCGACATATTAAGTTTGGATCCCAAGAGCTTGAACAACTCCTTCCAGAACTTTCCTGTGAAGCGAGCATCACGGTCGCTAACAATGTTTTCGGGCAATCCCCAATACTTCACTATGTGCTTGAGGAACAATTGCGTTGTATCTTCGGCTGTGCAAGTCAGTCCGGTCGGCACAAATGTCACATACTTTGAGAATCGGTCAACAACTACAAGGATACACCTGAAGTCCTCCACTTTCGGTAAGCCAGTAATGAAGTCCATGGAAACACTTTCCCAAGAACGAGTTGGAACAGGCAAGGGCTTTAGTAAGCCTACTGGTCGATCTCTTTCAACCTTATCTTGCTGGCAAATAAGACATGTTCGAACATAGGCCAATACATCCTCTTGTATCTGCGACCAATAGTACCCCCTCTCTAGCAATGCAAGTGTTCGTCTCCAACTTGGATGTCCCGCCCAATGGGTGTCATGGCATTCTCTCAAAAGTTCTTTCCTAAAACCAGAAATTCTTGGAACATAGAGGCGATTACCAGTTGTGAGTATTGCTCCATCTTTTATCTAGAACCGTCGAGTTTTGCCCTGCTTGATCAATTTTGTAATCGCCTTCGCTTGTGGGTCTGTCTGTAGACATGCTTTGATCTTCTCCAAGATGGTGTGACTTGGACCGGTATGGGTTAGCACTGCAAGGTCTGCCCTTCTACTGAGTGCATCATCTACATTGTTAGTGCGCCCTGGCTTGTATTCCAATACTAAGTCAAATTCTGCTAATTTTTCCTGCCATCTAGATTGTTTGGAGGTTAGCATCTTCTGAGTAAGGAAATGGATTGCTGCAGCATTATCCGTTTTAACAAGGACTTGAGATCCCAAAAGGTAGTGTCTCCACACCCGTAAACAATGTACAATGGCTAGCAATTCCTTTTCATGAGGTGAGTAACGGGACTCTGTATCATTCAACTTTCGACTCTCATATGCTACCGGGTGCCCATCTTGAAGCAAAACTCCCCCCAAGGCATAATCAGATGTATTTGTTTGTAATTCAAAGGGCTTGGTGATGTCTGGCAAGGCCAATACTGGATCTTTCATCACGGCCAGTTTCAAGTCTTGGAATGAAGCTTCACACTGCCTATCCCATTCCCATGTTCGGTCTTGTTTCAACAAATTTGTCAGTGCAACAGCTCTCTTAGAGTAGTCCCTTATGAAGCGACGATAATAGTTTGCGAGTCTAAGGAAAGAACGTAGTTGAGACACGTTCTTAGGAGTGTTCCAATCATGGATTGCCTTGACTTTCTCCATGTCCATCCGAATCTTGCCATTGCCAATAAATTGACCCAAGAAATTGATCTGGGTCTGGCTGAATGAGCACTTCTCCTTCTTGACAAAGAGATGATTATCCCTAAGGATTTGGAACACTTCTCGCAAATGATGTATGTGTTCTTTTATAGTTTCACTATAAACCACAATATCGTCAAGATAGACAACCACAGACTTGTCCAAAAGGTGACGGAACAGGCAATTCATAAGGGTGCAAAACGTAGCTGGAGCATTGGTCAAGCGGAAGGGCATTACTAGGAACTCATATGACCCATATCTAGCAGAACAAACAGTTTTGGGTTCGTCACCAGCAGCAATGCGGACCTGATGGTAACCTGATCTCAAGTCGAGTTTTGTGAAGTATCTGGCGGATCCAAGTTGGTCGAATAAGTCTGCAATGAGCGGTAGCGGGTATTTGTTCTTTATAGTGACTTTGTTCAAGGCTCTATAGTCAACACAAAGGCGAAGACTGCCATCTTGTTTCCGCTGAAAAAGAACAGGTGCTCCATAAGGTGCTTTAGAGGGCTGAATGAATCCCGACTCCAACAAGCCATCTAGTTGTTTTCTCAATTCGGTCAACTCTGGAGGGCTCATGCGATATGGACTACGTGCGGGTGGCTTGGCACCAGGCACTAACTCAATTTCGTGATCAATGAGCCTTCTGGGAGGTAGATTCTTTGGCAATTCATTCGGCATCACTTCGCTGAAGTCAGCAACAACTTGGGCCACTTCCTCATGGATTTAGCTAGTATCATCTTCCATCTCTAGCTTTGCTATAGCTAAGTATGTATCTTCTCTTTTGGCCAAGCCTCTCCTGACTTGGAGCGCCGACAATATTCTATCATGAGTTGTGGGTCGAATTGAGGTTGGTACAATGCGTAGTCTGGGTTCGAAAAAGCCCAAGGAGTCCATAAAAGGTAGTAGTCCTGCTGCAGCTCCTCGGAAGAATTCTTGGCCAAGAATCACCTTAAAATCATCAAGTGGGACGACCAATAAGTTTGATTTTGCTTCCCATGGACCAACCTGTAGTGGCACAGCTCTAGCCATACCATTAATAGATATTGCCTCAGAGTTGACAGTTTTCAACTTACCCACATCTCCTTCTAAGTTCAGACCCACACGTCTAGCTTCCTTTGGGGCAATAAAATTGTCTGTCGCTCCTGAATCCAACAATGCTTGGGAAGGGAACCCATTGATAGTGATGTCGATGTATTGCAAAGCCTTCTTGTGTGGGTGCTCATACATTTCCCTTTTGACAACATTGAGCTTGCGTAGAGCTCCCATCTGGGAGGTCTCACTGTTGGTGGGGTTCGAGCTCGATGCGGTCAAGTTAGAAGGTTCTGTTTGAAGCAAGGACATCAATGAGTGTAGGGCTGGTTTGGATGGACATTTGCCTGTTGGGTGATCCCTGCTATTGCAAAGAATGCATGGGGCAGGTGCAGATGGTCTCCACTGCCCAGAGTAGTTTTTCCCTCCTTAATTGTTGTAATTTGAGTTGCTAGGGCTGGCATTCCAATTTCTGTTGGAACTCCAATTCTGGTTGAACGGCCGAGAATTGTAGTTTCCTCGATTCTGATTTGAGTTTCCCCAGTTTTTGTGAGGTGATCGAGCATTCGACCCTGAGCTCGAATTGGTACTGCCAGTTCTAGCTGTGGAGTGATTGAGAGAAGTGGATCCAGCCATGGGCATATAATCGCTAAACCTTTCTGCTGCTGCAATAACACTTGTAATATCTGTCACCTTCTACCTTTGCAATTTTGCTTGCAAAAGCGGCTGAGCTTGTTCCATGAAACAGAAAACTTTGTCCTTCTCAGACATGTCTCAAATATCTAGCAAGCAAGTTGAGAACTGCCTTACATAGTCTCGAATATTGCCTGTCTGTTTGATGGTGTGGAGCTTCCTCCTTGCTAAGAAATCAGTGTTCTCAGGCAAGAATTGATTTCTGAGTTCCTTTTTGAGGTCTGCCCAAGTTCTAATAAGGATGCGACCTTCTTCCATATCTGCATATTTGGTTTTCCACCATAGTTTCGCATCACCTGCTAAGTACATGGTCGCCATGGTGACCTTGGCTTCTTCTGATTCGGGGTTCACCACGGGAAAATACTGCTCCAGATTAAACAAGAAGTTATCTAGCTCCTTCCCATCTCGGACCCCAGCGTATGACTTTGGCTCAAGCACTTTCATCCTAGGGTGATCAGTCGTCCCTGTGGCCTTGGTCAGCAAGCCAACCCTTGCAAATAAGTCATCCAACTGTAATTGGAAGTCACTCATCACCTGAGCTGTGGGGTGAGGTGACTCTTCCATAGCGACTGTTCGTCCCTCTAAATTGTCGACGTGCTCAGCCGGTGAATCCACTCTGTCTGCCAAGTGGAAGAGTCCATCAAGCCGACTGATCTGTTCTCCCAAACAGCTCAACTGGTCCATTCGGTTTTCTAGTCTCTGCATTCGACTAGCCTGTCGTTCCTCCATAGCGCTAAGGCACTCACTTAGTTCCTGTATCCTGGTTTGCATTCAACAAGCTCTGGCTTTGATACCAACTGTCACGGACTAGCAAGAGGATTGATTGGGGCCACAAACGAGCTGGTTCATGATGAAGCCAAGAACACGGACGAAAATCAGACTTTGTCCGCAGTTGATGCAGCAAACAATCTAGCAGCAGCACCCAAAGTGATGAGTTGGGCAGCATTGTTTGCAAATCGCAATGTGCAAGGCACCAAGCAGTTACAATACGTACCTCCCACCACAGTAGAAGGTAAGCGTGTTGTGCTAATCAAGAAGTCAGACTATGCTAACAGGATGAAAAAATGTGAGAACTATCTGATAGGAAATTTTGTAGGGAAAAGATTGGCATATGGCTTTGTGAAAGAAAGATTGAATAAACTATGGGCACTCAAAAGCAATTTTGAAATGTCAATATATGGAGAAAGAGCTTTTGTGTTTCAGCTTAACAGTAAGGAAGACAGATTGAAGGTCTTGGAGATTGGACCAATACACATTGCCAGCAGGATCTTCATAATCCGTCCATGGAGACCGTATGTGGAGGAAAGCATTGAAGTGATCAATTCGGTACCAATCTGGGTAAACTTGCGAGGAGTACCATTGTTTCTATGGAATCCAGAAGGCCTCCAAACAATTGCAAGTGCTCTTGGACAGCCTCTGATGCTGGATAAGCCAACTGAGAGTAGAAGTAGGCTTGCTTATGCGCGAGTATGCGTAGAGATTGATGCTACTAGCTCATTCCCAGATTCAATTCCCATTAACATTGATGATGGAAAATCTATAAATGTGAAAGTAGAATATTCTTGGAAACCAGGAAAATGCAGCAATTGTCTGGGGTTTGGACATGCGACCACAGGCTGCCCAATGCAAACTACGACAAGGAAGAAAGGAACCAAAGTATGGCGTCCTACTGCAGCAGGGAGACAACAACAAACTAGCAATGTATCGAGCACAAACGGGGAGGAAGGCTGGATGATAGCTGGTGGGAAACACTCCTTTCAGCCCAAACAATCGCTAGGAAACCATGCTAGCTTAATTGCTGAAGTAGAACAGCCAGAGGGACAGCACATTGAGATGCAACACATTGAGTCTGACAAAGAACAGACAGAGGATCAGCATGGGGAGTCTGAGCCAGAACAGACAGAGGTGCAACACACTGTGGTAACACAGACAGAGGGACAACAATTTCAGTCTGAACTTGATCAAAGGACTGACCTGGTTAGCAATGGGAAGGGGAATGAAAAATAGGACAGCGAAGGACATAAACATGCTGATTTAAATATCAGTACAAGAACTACGGAAACAAATGTTTCCCAAGCTCTAGAGCTGACCCACCCCAACATAGGGACCAAATGCTAAACAATCCAATAGGAGCACCAGCAGCAGTACCATAGCAGTAGGAGCGCAGTTTGAACGGGATAAAATGACTGCAGCAGACTCAACACAGATCCAGGAAACGAGAACACTTGGATTTGGGCAGAAAACCACTCGTAAAAACCCAATGCCTACCCCAAGAGGGCACACCATAGCTACAAGAAGCACCTTCACAGGACTTCAAAAGAAGAAATCAAAAGCTGAAAGAAGGAGTAGAAAAAAACAAGAAATGACAAATAATGCTCCAATGGAAAGCACAAGTGGTGGGACTCATAGTCCCCACCAGGAAGATGAAAACACCATGTCCTAATTGTCTCCATGATCCGAGCAGCATGTTGGAACATAAGGGGCCTCAATGACCCCTTAAAACAAAGAGAAGTTAGAAAACTTATAGATAGACATAAAATCAGTATTATGGGATTAGTTGAAACTAAGGTCAGCAATGAAAAGAAGCTGAAAATGCAGCAACACCTTTTCAAGGACTGGTTAGTAGTGGATAACAATGACCTGGCTCAAGGCGGTCGTATATGGGTAGCTTGGGATTCTCAAGAAGTTAATGTTAACATTGTCGCACGCTCGGATCAGGCCATAACTGCTGAAATAGTCTGGCCAAATGGTTACACTTGCTTGTTGAGTTTTGTGTATGGAAGGAGCAACTAATGGAACGTAAAAGATTATGAAAAGAAATAGAATCTATAGACAGCAATAATCATCATCCTTGGGCAATCATGGGAGATTTTAATTCAATTTTAAATTCTCAAGAAAGAGTAGGGGGCGATGAGATCAGACCTTTCCACTTCATGGATTTGCTGAATTGTGTGCAAAAGGTCAATTTATTTGATTGCAAGTTTAAGGGATGCTACTAAACATGGAGCAACAAACAAGAAGGCAGGAACAGAATAATGTCAAAGCTGGACAGAGTTATGGTTAACCAAGTCTGGCTCAACAAGGTTCCTGACTCTGAAGCAGACTTTCTCACTGCAGGAATCTTTGACCATTCCCCAGTAGTGCTCACAATATATGAGCAAAAGAATACGGGCCCAATACCTTTCAAATTCTATAACTACTGGGTACATGAACCGGGATATATGGCAGCTGTAAAACAGGCATGGAAAGAGCCAATAGCTGGAAATGCAATGTACAGAATGTCCCAGAAGCTGAAATGTGTTAAACACAAGCTAATAGATTGGCGAAGAGGAAGGTTTCTCAATGCAAAAACTAATGTGCTGATAGCAAAGCAACAGCTGGATAGAACCCAATTAGATCTTCAAATTCAGCCCCTTAATTCAGTTTTAGTATCAAAGGAAAGAGAGGCCATCAAAGAGTATGTCAAAGCAACTAGAGGGGAGGAATCAGAAGTAAAACAAAGGGCAAAAGCAAAACACATGCAGGTGGGAGATGAAAATGTGGCCTATTTCCATGACTATCTTAGGGAAAGAAGGAAGAAAAATAAAATTCTATCCCTATATAATCAAAATCAGGAGAAGATAGAAGATATTGCAGAGATAGGAGCAGAATGTGTGCGGTACTTTGAAGTAGTTTTTGGAGGAGATATGGAACCTTATGATGACAGTTTCATCAATAACATAACAGTTGAAACAGAGGTTACAACTGAGGAACAAAGAGACCTCACGAAACAAGTCACTCGTAATGAAATCACAGAAGCATTATCTATGATAGACTCCAACAAAGCTCCGGGTCCAGATGGATTCTCTTCATTCTTCTTTAAGTCAGCTTGGCGTATCCTAGGAGATGATTTCATCAAAGCAGTCAGCAACTTCTTTACAAGTGGAAAACTGCTTCGGGAGGTAAATGCAACATTTGTAATTTTAATTCCCAAAACTACTAATGCCACCTCTCTTAATGATTTCAGGCCTATATCCTGCTGTAATGTGGTGTATAAATGCATAACAAAAATCATGAAGAACAGAATGAGTGCAGTAGTGCAACGCCTAGTCAGCTTTAATCAATCAACTTTTATCAAGGGCAGACTTATCCAGGATAACATTATGCTGGCTCATGAACTGGTAAGACACTACCATAGAGATGAAGGACTTCCTAGATGTGCAGCAAAAGTAGACCTCAAGAAGGCGTATGATACTATAAGGTGGGAGGCTATAACACACATGCTTCGAAAGCTTCAGTTCCCAGACCAATTAATCCAGTGGATCCAGAACTGCATATCTACTCCCAGATACTCCATATTGGTGAATGGCTCCCCAAAAGGCTTCATAAAGGCCACCAGAGGAATACGACAAGGATGTCCAATGTCTCCTTACCTCTTCGTGCTGATAATGGAATTGTTCCATCTTCTCCTGAAAGATCAAGCAATGAAAGGAGACTACAAGATTCATCACAAATGCAAGGAACCTCTTATAACTCATCTAAGCTTCGCGGATGACCTCATAGCCTTCTTCCATGGAGACCACAATTCTGCAAGAGCCTTATCAAGGGTCTTAGATATATTCAGGAAGATTACAGGTTTATCTGTCAATTGCAATAAGAGTAACTTATTTGCAGCGGGAGTCCCTAGTGGAGAACTTCAGATGATCACAGATACATTGCAATTCAACAGTTCAGATATTCCAGTAAGATATCTTGGCCTGCCCTTAATCTCTACAAGATTATCCCGTACTGACTGCCTGCCCCTCATTGAAAGAATCAGAAAGAGAGTTGGTTCATGGAAGAACAGAACATTATCTTATGCAGGTAGACTCACTCTCATAAAGGTTGTCCTCAATAGCATGCAAGTTTACTGGAGCTCTTGCTATGTTCTCCCTAAGGAAGTTATACACGAAAATTAAGGAAATTTTAAGAAACTTTCTGCGGTCTTCTTCAGATAACTACTTGAAAGTCCCGCTTGTCAGCTGGGAAACAGTATGTCACCCTTATAAAGAAGGGGGTTTGGGAGTGAGGTGCTTAGAAACCTCAAATATGGCAGCCATGACTCGTCACATATGGAATATTGTCTCAAATAAGAACAATCTATGGGTTCAATGGACAAAAACGTATCTGATCAGGGGCAAGGACTTCTGGATCATGGACATCCCTCAAGACTCCTCATGGTGTTGGAGAAATATTCCTAAGTGCAGGAAGAAGGCAAGCAATCTGATCACCTATGCTATAGGAAATGGAAGAGATACATCATTGTGGAAGGATCCATGGCATCCCAAGGGCATCTTGATGGAACACTTCCCTCCCCAGTTCACGTATAGCTCCAGCCTAAACAAGACAGCCAAGGTTAGTGCACTGATAAAAAAAGGACAATGGTTTGTAAGGCATAATGATAGGACCCACATTGCAGATATATTGGCAGACCTCAATACAGTGGAATTTGATTGCAATTTCAAGGATGAGATAGTCTGGAAAGGAGGCACAGAGGGTGAATTCTCAAGTAAGAGTGCCTATCACTCCATTCGCAACAAGTCCACAATCGTCCCCTGGACTAATCTTGTTTGGTTCAAAGGGCGTATTCCTAGACATAGCTTTATAGGCTGGCTTGCAATGAACAGAAGCTTGAAAACCCAGGATAAGTTAAAGAAATGGAATATGCTCCCATCCTCCCTTT
Organism: Berberis thunbergii; assembly: GCA_003290165.1. Lineage (NCBI taxonomy): Eukaryota > Viridiplantae > Streptophyta > Magnoliopsida > Ranunculales > Berberidaceae > Berberis > Berberis thunbergii. The sequence continues at coordinate 93,790 of QNQO01011164.1, read as the reverse complement.
GCTGTCTGTGCCAAATAGAAACAGAGAATGAAGAACACCTTTTCTTCAGCTGCTTATACTCCAGACAGGTATGGTCGCATATGTTACAATTAATGGGGTATAGACATCAACCTCGCAGGTGAGAAGAAGAAGTTAGGTGGTGCAGACAGAGATTTGCTGGAGCTGATCCAAGATCCATCGTCAACAAATTGGCCCTTAATGCATCTATCTACCATCTCTGGCTGGAACGGAATAGAAGGCTGTTCGAAAATCAGCAGGTTGATGCAACCACATTAACTTCCAAAATTGTGGCTGATGTCAGGCTCAGAGTTATTGTCCTAAACCCAGAGGTCCAGGATACGCCTCGAGCAAGGAATTTCTTTAACAAATGGAATGTGGACGTCAATTACATGCACAAGATCAGCACCTATCATACCTTGCACAAGCCTGATTCAAGATGGATAACAGTCAATACGGATGGATCATTGACAACTCGAAGAGGAGGATATGGAGCATTGGTTAGGAACCATACAGGCAAAGTGCTGGCAGCAACATCGGGGGCCAAAGGAACCATTCTGTGATTCTGCATGAGCTGCAAGGGGCCGAAATGGGACTGAAATTGGCTGCTCAGACCCACTATAGGAAGCTGAATCTGTGTCTTGACTCAGCTAATGCAGTGCATTTCATCAAAACAATCAAGGCACTCCCTTGGGAGGCAATGCATACCATGAGACGTATAAAGGAGCAGTTGAAGTCATTCGAAGAATGCAAGATCATGCATGTTATGCGGGAGACAAATAGGGCAGTGAACAAGCTGGCCAGCATGATGCCTAGCGCTGCCTTTATAGAGGTCGCGCCTAGCTCGTTTGCGGAGGACATGAAAAAATTTATTTTTGAAGATGCTAGTGGTAGGAAATATATGAGATTGTAATGTAATGTAATGTTCTTTTTATTCCTTTTCTGTGGTCTGGGGAGCCCATTTATACCCCACGCTTGCTTTTCAAAAAAAAAAAAACTTTCATTAACATTCAATAGATTACAATGGGGAGGAACATTCGAAAGGACGTTGCTCAAGACTAGTTCGATGTTATCGATCGATGGAAATACAAGTTTGAAGTTGAAAATCAATGCAAAGAAAACAATAAAAATGCTAGTGGTACAGTCTAGCCCAACTATGCAATGGAGGCAACACATCCTCATAGTCAAGAGCTCAAACCTTCCCCCTATAATATAGATGCTAAGCATTTGAGCATTTTTCAAAAGGGAACATTGAGTTTTGAGACCATTAGGAAAGTCTTGAAAGGCCTCTGACATTGATTTCCCTGACCAACGGTACTAGTCCTGACACATGGCCAGGGGCGGACCCAAGATTTTAATTGAGGGGGGCAAAATGGAAAATTCTTATTAGTTGATAATAGTAGTTATCAATGGTAAAGCCAAATTTTTTTTTTCTATCGAAGCTAGTAACTAATAAAAAAACAACTATAAAAAATATAATGCATATATCAAATTGGATCCAAGTGTTGTCCATTTTAAGCCAAAATAAAGTCACTATTGATAACCTTAGCAAAGAGCAAACAAATATAATAACTAGAATATATAACTAACATAACAAAAGAGTTTGTCTAGGCAGTCAGACTTTAAAGCCATTTTTTGGCTAGGCTAGAAAAATTTTACACCTTTGCCCATTCTCTTTAAAATACAACCACAAACATTATCTATAGAATGGATAGAAGTGTAAAAAACTCAAAACCTGACCAAAAAGTTGCTATAAAGCCTGACTGTCTATAATTGAGAATCACAAAATAATTAGGATAAGTTCTAGGTGAAGCTAAATTTTTTTTGAAATTTGCAAACCTAATATGATCATAATACATTTTCAAAGAAAAAATAGTTTGTATGAGGCTCAAATTTTATACGAGTTGGCTAATGATATATATTTTCATTGAATTCTATCGTTATTATTTTAGATATTAATTTTAAATATTTTTTTGTTAGAGGTTTTATATCACTTGTGAAAACACAATTCATTTCCTTAATGTTAATAAATTTTTATTAAACTAAACATTTTTTAATGTTTGCAATTACTAATAAAATTGCATCGAAAATAAAATAAAAGAATGCACTCGAAGAGTATCGAATTCAGGTCTTTTACTAAAAATGATAAACCTCCAACCCCTACACCAACAAATATATGTTTAAATATTTGCATAAACAATTGTCATATTGTATACTACATTATATAATCGATTTTTTTTAAGACTAAAGTATATATACTAAAAATATTTAAAAGTTGAGGGTCGCCCCTTAGTAGGTCCGCCCATGCATGGCTTAATCGCTGCTCATTTATGCAGGCTTGAGATCAGCGCGATTAGCAAATACAGATCTATAACTAATAATATACTCATACTTTATTTAGAATTATAATATTAACTAATAATATTAATATAAATACAACTAAGGGAACCTAAATGAGGAACAAACAGAATTAAATCGAGGGACTCAAGTAATTTGTTAAAATAATTGATAGCATACTCATATCTTATTAGATATTCAATAGTTTAATACTTTATACAATATTTTCTTATTTGAATTATGATTTTTATTAGTATATGATGACTCATAAACTATATAAAATTTACAAAAATATTATTATGGTTCCACTTCAACTTCGTTGTGACTCCGTCCTAACTCTCGAAACGGAGGTAAGCGTTTCACCCCACTTCATGCTCCAGACAACATGGCTCTAACATGGCCTCCTCATGCCGCCATCTACTAGACCACCTACACCGCTACATGAACTACATCCCTTTCTCCTTATGCCCCATGACACCCAACTCTCGTAATCCCTCCATTTTTTTTACATTTTTTTATAATTGGGTCGTTGATCCTATTTATTTATTAATCAATGCATGAAGGCTACAACATTGACTCATAGAGTTAACCAAACCATGATCGAAGGCTACATAACTATTGCCATTTAGTATCATCGTCGCCTCTGTCTCGCATGAAGATTTGCTTTAGTTTCGGTTCATCGCCTCCAGCTAAGCAACTACGTTTACTTTAAGGCTTATCAACGGTGGAGCACACGTGATCCTAATTATCGGGCGAAAGCTCACAAAATTCTAACTGGTAAGTCTCAAACTCGCGACCTCTCACAAGAAGAGTAGATGCCCGACCAATTGAGCTACTATGAATCCCTCACTCTCCTCGATTGTCATCCCCTCACACCACCCTATACCCCCTCCCCAATCTTGCACCCATAGGCTGCAACATTGGGTCTCGATCTTGCAGGATAGTGAGGCAAGTCTCAGCCAAATCGACGATGATTATAAGACAATATGAGGGACATATTGAACTAAACAAAAGTTGAGATGGCCGAGTTGGTCTAAGGCGCCAGATTAAGGTTCTGGTCCGAAAGGGCGTGGGTTCAAATCCCACTCTCAACAATATATTTTTTTACATTTTGAATTATATTTATGTTTGTTGCTGATTTTACTAATTTGAGTTTTTTTTTTTTTGGAAAGTGAACTGGGGTTTTTAGGATTCCCGAACCAAAAAAGATGATAAATTGAGTTATAAGCAAAAAAAGATACTAATTTGAGTTATATAAGTCATTGTCGAGTAATTTTTTTATTTTACTTAAATCTTTGCTTGTTTTAACATTTTGCAAGTTAAATTGTCCATGAAAGGTCGTGGGTTCAAATCCCACTCTCAACAATATGTTTTTACATTTTGAATTATATTTATGTTTGTTGCTGATTTTACTAATTTGAGTTTTTTTTTTTTTGGAAAGTGAGCTAGGGTTTTTAGGATCTTCGAACCTTATATTAATAAAAAAAGATGATGATAAATTGGGTTATAAGTAAAAAAGATACTAATTTGAGTTATATACGTCATTGTCGAGTAATTTTTTTATTTTACTTAAATCTTTGCTTGTTTTAACGTTTTGCAAGTTAAATTGTCCATAATATCTAACATCCAGATGTCATGGACTTTTACTAATTATGCAAGTCAACAATATGTTTTTACATTTTGAATTATATTTATGTTTGTTGCTGATTTTACTAATTTGAGTTTTTTTTGGAAAGTGAGCTGGAGTTTTTAGGATCCATGAACCTTATATTAATAAAAAAAAAAAATGATGATAAATTGAGTTATAAGTTAAAAAAGACACTAATTTGAGTTATATAAGTCATTGTCAAGTAATTTTTTATTTTACTTAAATCTTTGCTTGTTTTAACATTTTGCAAGTTAAATTGTCCATAATGTCTAACATCCAGATGTCATGGACTTTTATAACACAATGTAGGGGTGGGCACAGGACGTAACGGGATAGATTTCATTTCGACCTCGTCCCATCCCAAACGGGATGGACATGTACTAAATTTTGGATTGAAAATTTAATATGCAAGATTGGAAATTTTGTATGTACTAAACACAAAACTCTAAGAACAACTATGTAACTTTAAACCATTGATTATTATTTCCTCATTTCATTAACTTTTACTTTTTTTTTTTAGAACCACTATTGAAGATAACATTTTTTGTACATTGTGCTAACGAAAATGATCAATGGGATTGTCATTTAAAAACTACGAGGAGCGCACACTATTGTTGTTAAGAGTTAGGAAAAAGAAAAAAAAAAAAAGGGAGAGGGTTTAAGTTAGATTCATTATCTAGGCGAATCACCTGGAAAATTGTGAGAATAAAATAGCCATGTCAATAAAAAAACTATAAATAAAAATCATGACAACAAATAATTTCATACTACATATTTCATATTAAATATTAAAAAAATCAGTTCGGGACAAGATGAGATTGAAAATCTTCATCACGATTCCATCCCACTCTAAATCGAGACGGAATGGGATTGATTAATCCCAATAGAACTCAAAAAAATCAAAACGTGATAGGGATCGCGAGATGAGATGCCTACCCCTAACACAATGCAAAACCAAAAACATAAATCATGTAGATGTACATAGTTTGTGCTGTAAAGCAAGAGTATATCAAGGACTGCAGCATCATTAGCAGGCTTTCCACTTTAAATTTGATTTTTTATCTCCATAGCTAGCTGGATCAAATGAAGACTATTTCTAAACCCCTATTTCGGACTTCTTTTAAAAGGAAAATGTGAAGATACATTTTTAGGACTGATCCCTTGGGGGCGTTTTTTGTTTTATAAAAACATAATGCAGACCTCTAATCAGATTAAGAAGCAAAAACTAACTTCCAGTAGATCAGTTCTGCCAATTGTTCAGAATGAGAACCTCAGCTCCCTTTGTATATAGGGAGATCACAAAACATAATCAACTAATAACATGCTCAAATATGAATCATGACCAATGTTCGCAACCATAACCTTTTCCTCGCACTTGCAATTCAACCATTTAAAGTAAAATATAGAAGAAGAATCATGGACCAAATAAAAACACATTGACTGACATCTACTGTTTTGTTGCAGATTACGAGAGTGGTATCAAATTGAGGCAAACTCTGAATACTAGATATGAGCCCAACAGGGGCAAGGTCGGCCAGTGAGATGATGGGGGATACGATGGATTAAAATTTTCATTTTTATTCCCTATATTTATTTCAGTATTTTACCCGTGCCTTCCCCACAAAAATTGTGTCTTGATTAGTCAATTTCCTGACCATGTTCTGGTCTAATGAAAACATAAGGCGCTTATATGAACCCATGGATTCGGTTTGATTACGTTAATGATTAGGCCACCTAATGCATTACATTGGTTCCTAATTTTCTTGTTTAACAGTGTTTTGAATGAGTAGATGATTAGGTGCTAATCATATTGTACGACAAGACAAGAAAGGGTGATCTAATGCTCCAAAACTAAAATTGAAAGCAAAGTAGACAAAAAATAAAACTAAAATTGAAAGCAAAGTAGACAACAAATATGTATGTTTCATTATGGAAGAAAATTGTATCTACAAGTTTTCCTTTCTGCTCCATCTCCATTAATGGAATCAAAACACTTTCTGTATTACTTTGAACAAGATATAAACACTCAATCCATCTAATGAACAATGGAAAAAGAAAAAACCCGAAAACTAATCCAAAAAAGGAACAAAACTATGGAATTTCTTCAAGTTCATGGACTGGTTGTGTTCTCATTACAGCGGCAGAAGGCATTTTGCTCATCCCTATCCAAACCGTTTCGAAAGACTCACCTTCATCAGCTCTTTTCTCCATTCTTCCAAGTTTCTTTGCTCTTACAAATTTAAAAACTACTAACCCAATCAACCCAATTATTACCAAAGCCGCGAATCCTAATGCAAAACCAATCACTAACCACTTCCATAATCTTTCCTTTCTCTCCTTCTCCACAGTTTTTGCGGATGGAACAATAACCGCGAAATGACCTTGGTATGTTGTATAGCATGTATTATTTGAGGCCAATTGACTAAACACCCATTTTCCATTTTCGCCAAACCTAACACATTGTAGTGTAGCATTTGATGTAGAATTCAAACCTCCAGGCAATGAAACAGTTGGAAAATGAATTGATATTGGAGTTTCCCTTACACTGAGGTTGAGCTTAGTGGGATTTATGTTAGATGCATTATAAATCATGAAACCAACAACAGGACTGACCATTGAATAACCAGGCACATTGTAATATGTATCAGACCAATTGCCCAAATTTTGATAAACTATGGCTAACCTTTCTATGAAGGGTGTTGGTAGAATTCTATGCGGCATACTAAATTCATTGAAAATGGCTCCGCGGCTCCAAAACCTCCCACTTCTTAACCTTACAACAGAAACATTCATGCCCAAAAATTCACTAGGAAGAGAAGTTTTGTATAGATGACCTGTTTTAGAACTGTGTATCAATGATTTGAACGCATATTGCTGAAGAAGAGTGTCCAAAGAATCGCGAGAGAGGTTGCTATTGCCTTGGCCTAGTGCAACATATAAATAAGAGAAAATTAACAAGATGGTGTACCAGCTTGTTTGAGACGCCATTAGAATCAATCATCAGCTGGTGAGGCTCATCTTCCGAAGTATATATCCATTTGCAATTCTCAACTCTCCCTTGAACCTGATGCCGCCTGTCTTTCCATGGACTAGTTGTAGATTCCGCAGAGAATGAATACTTAACATATGGTCCTTCTATCAAATCCCTAGACGAAAAACTAACTAATCAATGCCAACCCATTGCAGAACTACCTCTTCTTCAATGAAATCCGATCCTGAAAATTCAAAGAACCCCTTGATTTCAAAATATAAGAACTTTGAAATGGTAGAATAGGATCACCTCAATGATGAAAAAATTTATGGAACAAAGGAATATAGCCCGTCTTCCCGGCGAACCTTATTGAATCGAATATATGGATTGACTGATGATCATAAAATTCAGAAGAAATATTGACTTTGTATAGAATTGGCAATGGAGGAATGCATTGAGGTTCATTTGGGGTGGAAGAAGTAGAGGGAGGAGGCCATGTGGCCCCACAAAAGAAGGGTGTCTTCTGAGTTGTCTATGGTGTTTTTTATTTTTGAACCCCTGTCATCAGTTGGGTTGGTTGAATTCAAAAGAAAATGAATGATCTGATTCCTGTACTCCCAGGAGCTGGTTTCCCCTGTCACCCCTCATTTTTACTAATTTAATTATATATTTATCTATTGATTTATTTTACGGTAAGTACCTCGTTGTCATTGATATGAATAGAGCTTAATTTGCAACTCACATCAACGCGTGTTTGTATTTTGGTCTAAATATGAAGTACATGTAATTAAATTTTATTGTGAAGTTTTTTTTTTTTGAAAAACGAGCTGAGTTTTTATAGGATCTCATAACCTAAACTCACTATTAAAGATGATTTTGAACCTAAACTCACTATTAACAATATTGTTTGTGGATGTCATATTTTCCAATTGTAATATTGGGTTATTACTTCACTATTCTATATATTCAACTAAGCTTGACAGGTGAAACTTGACTATTGAATTTAAATATTTTCAAACTCAATGTTTAAATGGCCTGCGTATAGGTGGAGCAATTACATCGAACATTCTACCCCAAGTCCTAAATCCAAGCTTGGTTTTTGGGGTGAAGCCAACCATTTAAGTACAAATTGTCTACTCTTGGGTGAACGATGACATTGTACATGTTGTCCTGACCCTAAAACGCGGGATTAATTTTAGGGTTAATAATGAAGCCAAACCTAAAGACTCTAAATCGTCTATACTTTGGTGGAGAGTTCAACCATCTTTTTTTCCGTACGTATATATACCATCATGTATATATCATTTTTGGCAACACTGTAGTTTAAGCTTTATTTGGTACCAAAAGATCATATCACAACCCTAATTTTTTTTTTTTTTTTTTTCCGAGATACCAAAACAAACTCTCATTCATTACATTATGATGTACCAAGATAAACCCTAAGTGGATTTGAAGTCACTAATGGATCTTCTATAAAAACTTTAGGGTTGTATCACATAAGGTGAAGTGGATATATCAAATTTGCCAAGTGGAATGACAAGAGTCCTAAAGAAGATGGAGTTGTGAGCCAACTCCAGGTAAGGTACTCAAGTGAGGGGGTCCCAAATGAATCAAGAAAATTGGAGGGAGAGGTCAGAGGAGGAGTTAGTGGAAAGAACAATGGATGCCAACCAAGGCTGGGGTCGGATAAACCCATAAATATACCTCCAGAATTTTGTACAAATTTATTAAATCAATCACTTGTTTAAGTACTTAGACTAAATTAATCACTAAGTTAATCAGGAAATAAGGGTGTGTGAAGGCAATAGTTCAGCAGGTAGAAGGTCCGTATCTGGACGGCATTGACACGTGGATGACTATGCGTCTGTTGATTTGACATGTTCAACGACTGGAAGAGAATCTGGGCCGTCAAGTGTATAGTTTATCATTTGATTTCAAGTGTGAAGAGTAGAATAATTAGTCAACTATGTGATGTGTTTACATATTTGATTATGATTTGCGTGGCCACTAACTTGTTATTGAAAATGAAAATTTTGTTTTCGATTTTGTTTAATGATGGATGGAATGAAGAAAGTTTAGCAAAAAAAAAAGTGGGGTAAATATTATTGTAAAGATATGATTTTGTAATGTGCCATAAGTCAAGTAGAGAAGTGGTCGAGCAAACAAAGAAATTGAACAGATGTTAATTTAAAATGGTGATCAAGAAATGCAAGGCTAGCGTAAACAATGAAAAAGACCTTATATGTCGTAAATAAACCCCATTTTCGATTTTGTTTTAATAATATTCAAGAGGTGCTTTAGGTGGGATTTTGATGATTGCTTGAGTGAAGAAAGTAAGTACATATCAACAAATAATGTAATAGTATTATTATTTTAAAGAGAATGTCGAGTTGGCGCCGGTAACTCAAGAAAGATACGAAAAAGAATAAATTTTTTTTATTACCAATTTGGTACATCTACACATGCAATTCGAGCTCGTGCCACCTTAAAATTCCGCAAATAAGAGTTTTGACGACTAAAGATGATGGTCAAAAGTGGCCTGCTGGCACGACCTAGAACTTGGGGTGTTGTTTTGGCTGGAGATGGTGGTTGGAGGTGCCTCACTAGTGCTATTAAGGGTTGGGGTGGTGTGATCGTCGGTCGTTGAATTAGGAATGAGATGAAAAGAGGAAGAAACTCACGTGCTAGGGTTTTCAAATTATTTGAAAATAGATACTAAATTGTAAATAAATTTCTTGATAATAAAAGGAGAGAGAAAATGTTTATAGATACTATTTTCTATTTTTCTATTTTTTTTATTAGTAGTTATGGTGTCACATGCCCAATTTATAAATGTCATGCATGAGTCAAGTATAGAAGTGGCGGAACAAACAATGGAAAAGACCTTATATGTTGTGACGTTGAGCTCAAAATATAGAACATATGCTTGTGGAAAATCACGATTAGTCACTACGCACGAATGAAATGTAATGCTAGCACAAAATATGAAAATTGCCTTGTATATACCGTAAACAAACCCTGTCTTTCTTCCCCAAACTTTTCTTCTCATACTTTGATAGCACTTTTCCTTTTCGAAAAAAAAAACATAAAAAAAATTCAAAATTTACTTACCCAATTTCATTTGATATGTAATTCGCCCTCTCTACAATTTTGAGCTTTTGTAAAAAAAAATTTTAGAACCTACTGAAATTTGGTAATCAGAGTGAAGCGATAGGTGATCGTGATTTTTTATTTTTTGGCTTTCTCAAACTTTTCCCGCTCCCTTCTCCCGCCATTTCTCCAAATCACATTTCGAACTTACATACAAAAACCTGATTTCTCTCTTCTTTCTCGATCTCTCTTCTCTCTCTGGACACATCTGCTGTTACGCACTCTCTCCCGTCACCGTAATCTGCGCACATTAGCACTTCTTCTTCTTCTCCAACTCTCTGCAACTCCACTGTTATAACTCCGTCAAATCTCGCCTTCTCTCTCAGTCTCTCTGTTTCACTCATTCATGGAAGAAACCCTAGATTTCTCCCAGACCCATCGAATTTTCCTCCTAATCGACCTCAACCCACTTTTCTCCAATCCAAACACTAATACCCCAAATCTCCAAAACCCTTACATTCAATCTATCCTCTCTGCTGCCCAGACCATCTTTGCATTCGAACCCCTTTCGTCGGCACTCTTCGCATTTAAGTTCTTCTTCTCCTCCCTCTCCCCAATCCTCTCAACCTCAAAGCTCGACACCCTTTTCTCCAAATCGTCTATTTCATTCTCCTTCGACCGCCCCGCTGAAGCTCTTGATTCCTTAACAAAAACCCTAAATTCCATCTCCAATATCTCTTCTGAGAGGCTGGTTTCGCCCACCCCCAGAGCTGGATTTGTCGTGGGAGCGCTCAGGCAGGTCGTGCTTGATTGCACTTGGGAGAGTGCGGCGGAGGATCTGACAGGTAAGCTGAAGGATTCGTCTTTACTGCATGTAGTTAGATCGAATTTGGTTCTTTTATTTTCTCCGGTTGTTAGATCTTTGAAATGTTTAGCTAAATTTGTCGAATTGGATGTTAATGATGAATTGGAAAAAGAATTAGATTCGATTTGTGGGAAATTTGGTAAAATTTTTGGTTCTGTGAGTGATATGTTGGTTAGTAAAGATATACATTGTAGTTGGGTTGATGTGAATTATGAGGTCGAAAATGAGGAAGATGGGGTTGAAAAAGAGGGAGCTGTATCGGGTTTTGGGGTTGTGGAGAAGGGGATTAAGAGATTGGGCTGGGGGTTTTGTTCAACAGATGCCATTGGTTTTGGTTCTGCTATTGTACCCTTTGGGTTGATTTACCCAAACATTGGTTGTTCAATTAGAGGTTTTTGTTGTAGCAATAACGATAAGAAGATACGTGCGGAATTGAGGCTTAAGATCTCGGATGTTAGTAAGAAGCCCTTGGAGAGCAAATGTTGTGATCTTGAGTTAGTAGAGTTGAATGTGATTGGTAAACCGCAAAAACGCGAAGATATTTCACGGCTCTGGGAATCCAGTGATTCAAGTTTTGTAGAAAATGATCGAGAGAAAACAATTTGGGGGAATGTTGGTGATCAGATAGTGAAGATAAGTGTAAAGGAAGTATGGAGAAATGATGAGAGAGTGAAGCTCAACTTTTGTCATTACGTTCTACTGCAGGGGTTCTCAGCGGAGCACCGGAAGGAGAAGAAAGGAAATGTGTCGGACTTCTTTGCAGACCATGTTCTTGAGATGCTTCAGATGGGTGGAAATGAGTTTAGTCCTGGTAAACCCATCTGGCAGATTTTCCTTAGTTTTCTCTACCGGCAGAATTACCGGGCTTTGGTATATATTTCACATGGAGATGAGATTTCTTTCATGGGAATTCTGAAGCCATTTACTGTTCATTCAGCTCTTCTTTGCGTTTTAGATAGCAGATCCTCATCTCAAAATGCAAAACATGATTTTGATGGACTTTTGTCTAGCTTGGTTGAAATTATCCCTGAGAAAGATGTCGAGAAATCTAAAGTAAGTGCCCAGTTGAACCACTCTGACAGATCGAGTGCCCCTTATGGAGTTTTGACCTCCAAAAATATATCAGAATCTCGAGATGGTAATAAGAAAACTTGTAGAAAGAGTTTGAAGGTGCTAAAAGATCTCTCATGGACCTCCTTCTGTAAGGCAGCTTCAACTCGCACTGAAATGGATTTGGAAGCTGTTTACTTTACCGGGGAGTCTAGTAATTCTAGGAAATTCAGATTCTTGCAATGCTGGATGAAGCAAGCCAAGAGATCTTGCCATTTTCTCAGAACTGCACCAACTGAACCTAATTCACAGCCGGTTGACAGAGAAGAATTGGTACAGAGACTAGATAGCTCCAAGCAAGAAAGTGAACAGGCCGTCTCTTCTTCTTTCTCAACTGGAGAACTATCTCTGGATGGATCTTCTAACATGAATAGAGAATCAGTTCCTGTTTTCTGCTCAGAAAATCCAGAAACTTTCTTTAGTAGTATTTCTCAGAAGATAGAACTGGGTCTTGAATCCAAGGAAGTAGATTTGGGTGCTTTCGCAGAGCGGCTGGTGGAGTCGTGTATCTACTGGCTGTACTGGAAGCACGAAAAGGATAACATGGAAAGTTTAACTCCAGAGGTACAATCACAGGATGCCTGTGGTGGAAACATGGAAATTTTAACTCCAGAGGTACAATCACAGGATGCCTGTGGTGGAATTGTTGCTGATGAACTAGCAAAACTTTTACTACGGAAGGTGCTGAAGTATAAAAGTAGCAACCCTATTGATTCAAGTCAGCCTGTTTTTACATCAGAATACAAAGTTAGAGAGTATCCTTTTTTTTATTTCTTCTTCATTTTTTCTTCTTTCTCCTTTTTCTGTTTGTTTGTTTTTTACTTCATTCAGCTGAAAAGTTATTGCTCAATGCTGATTGCTATTGGCAAATGTGTTTTCCTTAATGAACACAAGATACGAGTTGCAAATTTTGTTTCGAATGGAGATACTTTGCTCGAAGGTGCAGGTTCATTTTGAAGAGAGTGCAAAACAAAAGATGGTGAAAGAGATTTGCACACTCTTACAAAACATTCTTCATCACAACGAACAAGGCTTCTTTGGTGATTTTAGCCTTGATAAATATGTGAGGAGGACCATAAAGAATAGGTAACTTACAGTTAAACATACTGAAGTTGATGCATTCCATAACTTGTATGCTATAATATCTAAGGTGCCATCTACAACTGAAGTAACTTCCTCTTTGACTGTTGGTAAATAGTTTTATATTTTCAAGATTACAATAAATTGTTTCTTCTTGTAGAGCTGATCTTATCCGCTTGATTTCCTTATGTAAGCATAATGGTGATAGATTTTATAGTTATTTTGGTAGAAATCAGGAGATGGTAAAAAAGTTCAAGAAAAACTATGCAACTTGTCTTCTAAGAAACCATAGTTATAGGAATTATTTTAGTTTCTGATGATGCACTTGATGAAGGTAGAAGGCATGACGAGAATCAAAACTGCTCTGTTATTGATAATTGTAACAATGGTTTCTCAGGCCTGTACCTGGTTCATCGAGTTATTATAGGAAATGTTCAAAATTGATCAAATTCGGTTTCTTGAACTAGGTTTGTGCTGTTTTTGGAAATGTTGTTCCTGTGTAGTTTATGTTAAATATGTTGAGTTATGAGAGGGATAAGACTACCCTTGTTCTCGTATGCCCACTAGATTGTACAAGATGTGCTTAGGGTTGAGGTCAGGATCTCCCTGACCATTCTGGCTGAGACTCATCTTTACTAGCCAATGAGTTTTAGATGCAGATTGTTGGCTTGTTGACTCCTACTTGGTTTCCTCAGTTTCTTGAGACCTTGTGTATATAGGCTACTCATTCAACTTAGGAGCTTCCTCCATAAAGTGGTAGAACACATTTTTCATTTCATCTTTATGGTTCGTAAGGTTCCTTACATTTTTTGTCAGCTTATCTACCTACTTGTTTATGCCACTCTAAAGAATTCACTTCAGATTGAATCATGTCATTTGACTTTGCAGGTATTCTCATTGTCTAGGAGATGTGGTTGACAGAATCTATAGCAGGATGGATTTGACCCTGTATAACAGTGACGAAGGAGTTCCGGTATCTCTTAATAACAGTGAAGACTTTGATGCATCCCAAAGAAACAAAATGGACGGCAATGAGATTGGTGAAAACAGCAGACAAAGTGCTTCCAGCTCGGCAGGCATATTTTTACCACCAAAGAAAACTCACAGTGGGAGCCCACAAGGGATTGGGGATAAAGAGCATAAGTGCAGCTTGATCGAAGCTCAGGAGAGGAGAGAGTGGGCTAGAAGACGTTCATCTTTCACTACAATAGCACCGTTACAGAGAGTGTTTGCACCAAAACAGACAAAGGCAGTGAGAAAGAAACCCGAATCTCTTCGAAAGCTTCCCAAAAGGAAGGCACGGCATGGAGCACGCTATGATATGGTGTGCGAGACCCCAATGACAGGGAAGAGGTCTTGCATTAGAGAAAACAGCAGGAACAACGAGCAGACAAATTACAGTAACAACTCCTCTGGGTCAGTGTCCAAGGCTTTGTTTCAGGACAGTGATGACGTGTAGAGTAACATAATTGCTTCATGGCCTCGATGACCTTGTTGCATCTTGCATGCACACGACAGATTGACAGGACCTGTGATTTCTTTTCTGATAAAAGGTTGATAAGGAAGAGATCTGGTCCTAATATTTGGGAAAATACATGTACAATGACATTCTTCTAAGCTCCCTGCGTTGCGTGCGAAAACGAAATCCTAGCCAAATCAGGGGGTCTAACCACTAGATAGTTGTGTTCGGTATTTGTATCATCTTCATAAGGTTGCACTGTAATTGTAAGACTAAACCCAAATATGTTGTTTCTTAATTGGAAATGATGAGTGATTCTTTATTTCTTCCTGATAGTTGAACTATACTAACAGTTTTTGCGAGATTCATTGTATCTTATTTTGTACCCACTAAATAAGGTTGTATTTTACACTGTCTATTCAATGGATTGCTATTGCCATTTTAGAAAGAAGCAATAGAATTAGAAAGATTAAAGTAAACTCACAGGGTGCCAAGCCAGTAGAGAAATGCAGAGCAGATGCAACTTTAGATTGCGAGTGAAAGATCCTAGATAGAAGTAAAACAATCTTGGTTGCTGTTTGTAAATAAGTTCTCAAGTCTGAGAAACGTATGCATTCTAGTTGACTTTGTGCTTGCATGTACTACAAAGTTCTTATTTCCCTGTTCTTCAATTCTAGGCAGTCAGGATTTATAGCCATTTTTTTGTCAGGTTTTGGGTTTTTTACACTTCTACTCATTATATAGATAATGTTTGTGTTTGTGATTGGGAAGAAGTAAAAGTGTAAAAATGCCAAAGCCTGGCAAAAAAATGGCTTTAAAGCCTGACTGCCTAGACAAACTCTTCCCTGTTAATATAAATTTGCAATAATTCTACGCAGCCATGGCTACAGCTAGAGTTTGGGCTCTTTACATTTCTACCCAATGATGTTTGTGGTTGTGTTTTAAAGAGAAAAGGTAAAAATGTAAAAGAGCCCAACCTTAGCAAAAAAATGACTGGTAGCCCGGGCTGCCTAGACTTACTCATAAATTTGTTATTCTGTTTTCATTGTTTTTCATCTTATGCGTGCTATGCTTAAAGTTGTTGTATAGGAAATTAGCCAGGTTAGTGACATTTTCCTTGAAGCTTTACAATGTTATTATCAGCATGATTAAAGTGCTCATAGCAACATTGAAGTAGTGTGATTGAAAACCATTCCTTTGGAAATTGCCTTTCTATGTGGCAAGGGACTTGTCTTGTTGCCAAGATAGAAGGTAGGCTATAGACTTATGGTGATGGAGTAGCAAAGGAAGAAGAATGCCTATTTAACAGACCTTGAAAAATAACCAAAAAAAAAAAAAAAGGCTAGAAGAGAAAACTCAATTGAGGGAACCCCAAATTGCATAGGCTTCCCCATCCCAAGTTGGGTTTAGTTAAGAGTTTCCAATTTTTTATTGCACCACTAACTATGTTTAATTCACTTAAACAAAGAGTAATTGAACTTGCACACTAATAAAATAAATAACAAATAATTAAACAAAGTTTTAGTTAGTTTGGAAGCCATAGTATTTTAAGGCTACACATTACCTTCACAAAGAAAACACCACTCTATTTTTTTTCTCTGAATAAAATGGATGTTTACTATGTAACCTTAATGAAAAGTAAGAATAAAAGATAGTCCATCGACTTTTTTTTTTCCGTAAATTTCTAGATCATATTCCTTTTCTTGTAGGTTTTTTTTTTCCCAAATATCCCTAGACGACTGTATGAATTCTGCCAATCTTGAAGGTAAAACCCAATCCCATCAACAAAATAAGAACCATGAGTGATAATATGAATTGTATTACAATTAAATCAATGCTTATAGTTTTACAATTATTTTCACCCATCAAATGACAAAATTATATAAAAATATTTACTTTTGCTAAACATGGTTATTATTGTAGTGGGATGCCTTCAAGAAAGAGGAGGCTGGATTCTTGATAGCCAAACAACCAATCAAAATCTCCTATTTTGCCACTTGTCAATAGTTGCCAAATAGGGAGAGAAATCAAAAAAATATGGATAGAAAAAATCAAGAATGGATGGTTGATAGATTACTTTAAAAAATTGTGTGTAGTGTTTGGGTCATCTAAGCAAAGAAGAAGAAGGAAGATAGAGAAAGAGAGGTCAAACACCCAGCACAGAGTTTGAGAAGAAGAGGAAGAAGAAAAAGCCATGGCTACGGCTTATGCAGCAACAGCATCTTCTATGGCAGTGTTGGGGTCTCGTCTACCAACAGTTACTACCACTTCAAGTTCTCGTCGCTCTGCCTCACCTTTGCTCCCAGCTAGACCTTCCACAACCCCAGCATTCTGTTCTACCACCTTGAAGAGTTTCCCAGGTACCCTTTGTTTTATACTTACTTGAACTGTAATTTGGTTGCTTAAAATTGAAATTTTTTATGTACCCAGCCTTAAAGTTGTGATTTTTGTGGCTAATTTTGTGTTTTGTGAAAACCCCATTTGAGTGGTTGTGCTGTACAGTGGTTTTGTTGGAGATAAGATGGTAAATTGAGAAATGGGTTTGGAGGGGATGAGTGCAGAACCCAGACTGGGTTTGTTGTAGTTGAGTAATTTTGCTTCAATTTGACTAAGTTGCGAATTGGGTATGGAGGGGAGAGCTATCAATTGCAATTTTGGGAATTAATACCAGTATTTGGAATGGGGTATATTTTTGGAATGATTCTGGATAATTTTTGCAAATTTGGTGTGATTAGATTTGGTGGAAAGTATTCAAATGTTGAGTGAGAGAAGAGGCTTGTTTACTACTAGAGGATAGAATCTATTGTCAAAAATTAAGGTGTGGGTTCAATAGGATGATTGTTGGAATCAATTTCCCATTTTGCTGGCCTTTACAGTGTGTGATTATGGTCAGGAATGTCCTTGAGTAGAGGTTTGATTTCTAGAAAAGCATTTGTATATCACTAGTGTGTGCTTGTTAGGTTTAGGCTTTTCTTTATAGTGTAATACCTGGTAATTGGGAGTGGCAGTACTTTCGGTTGATTGCCAAAATCTGATGTACATGTATATTTGCGTTGGACAGAAAAGAGAAAAATTATATCATGTTATTTCTCATAAAGTTGGTAGGAGTCCTCTTAGTCGGTTTACATTTCAGCGAAGTTATCTCATTTGATGATCCTATTAACTTCATACTAGCCATCTCAAGTTGTTACGCTGTAACCTAAGAGTCACAAAGGTTTTCAGTGAGCTGCAAGGATGCAGTTTCCACTCATTCCATATTTGAAGGAACTTAATTTTGTATAATTTAATTTAATTTAATTACATTCTGCATAATTTGCATCAACATCCTTAGCTTGTCTCCATTCTTACAGAGGACTGTCCCCTGGGATAGAAATTCAGTACACATCTTGTTCAACCCCCACCCTCTCTCTCTTCCTCCTCTTATACTATTTAACTATAAGTGTTGTCACATTTACAAATTGAAAGAGAACATATTTCTGTCCTTCATCCTATCACCATTGGCACTTCTGAAATATTTAGGTCTCTTTCCTTTATCTGCAATTTAAAATTTGGATTCATTTAGTATCGCTTTTGTGAGCAATTGCTATATGTGTATTGTAATCCTTTGTGGTATCAAGCCATAACATGTTTCTGTTTGTCCTTTGAAACAGAGTCACGCAGGTTTTCATCACTTCAAGTCAGAGCCACAGAAGAGAGTTCTGTTGAAGCTGGAGAGGTGTTTTCAGATTTAAAGGAAAAGGTGAGTGATTCTTCTACATTTTAGCTTTATAAATTGATATAATAATCAGGATGTCCAAATTGGAAGTCCCGAACATCTACTGCCAGGCCATCCTGACATATGAACCAATTCTTCAGTGTGGTTATACTAGTGGGATGCAGTAACTCACAGGTTCCATTATGTTATGCTTATAGTGGGACGCACTTGAGAACAAATCTACAGTGCTTGTCTATGGAGGTGGTGCTATAGTTGCTGTTTGGTTGTCGTCTGTTGTGGTTGGGGCCATCAACTCAGTTCCTCTGGTAAGCGATGATCAAGCCTGTGCAACCTCTTTAACGGCTTGGACCTGCTGAAACTTCGCTTGTTAATTTAATTATTTCTCCTGTTCTGATCTGTTAACATGGCTTTATCTTACCAGCTTCCCAAACTCATGGAGTTGGTAGGGCTTGGATACACTGGATGGTTTGTGTACCGATACCTTCTCTTCAAGGTAACATTGAAAACCTGATTGGTACTTCCAAGTTTGCACATATCCTGTTTATCTCGTAAAATGGATTATAGACGTGTTCCGCACCATGGCCAGCATAATAAATTTGTTACGAGTTCTCAAGTCAAAGTGTTTGACTTATTCGATTGGGTTTGAATAATACTAATGCAATGTCAAAATCAACACTTGATAAAATGATTCCTCAGTTGCCGGTTGTCCATGCATTGAGGTTTCAAAATATTGACTGGAAGGGATGTGTTTATGGTCAATGAATAGAAGGGCGAGAGCAATTTTGTGGTTGTGTTCTCTAATAGACAGTTTCCATGAAAGTAGTATGGAGTCTATGGACTAGATTGTCTCTAAAAGTGAATGTCCCACCTTGTTTAGGTGTCCATATCCAACTTTACAAATGGAATTTCCTTGGGTGGTACTAACAGCTGAAATTTTATGGATTGAATTTATGTATGTCCTTGCTAAAAATCCTCACAGGGTGAATTTGGGGAGAAGCTTCAGTTAATGATATTACATGTTTAACAACAAAGTCATATCCTAAATGTATGGGGTCAGTTAAGGCAATATTCCACCATGAAGTCTCTCATCTTCTAGCAAATGGGATGTCTTAATGGCCCTCTTGTTGAATGTCCTTTTTGGTCTCCCTCATGTAATTAGAACATCTACTCAATTTTTCTTATTTTTATATCTATCAGAGTTGCACCTACCGTTTAAGAATGCATTCTTACATCTTAGTATCCTAATCTATGTTAGAACTATGCACTCCTTGGTTTTCATTTTTCATCCATTCCACCATTCTTTCCATATTCTTGACCTGGTTCTGATACCCCTAAAACACCGAAGCAAGTCTCTAGACTTTTGATGTTCAATGGCCATGGTGTCTAAGCTTGTTATTTAAATACCTCATCTGCAAAGAACATACACTTGAAGTATGCAACTTGAGTCCTAAAAAATCAAGTGTCATGCCTAGCACCAGGGGCGGATCCAGGATTGCAGACAAAAGGGGGCAAAAAAGTTATGGATAATTTAATTTTTAAAATAAATACATAAATATGATTAAAATAGAGTTTTAAAAGTATTACACGAGAAACATACATAATGAGTCAATGTAGATGCACAATAAATTTAGGTAAAAGCTTCAAGGATCAAATACTCACTTTGTCAAAGCCTAAACAAATTAAATTAAATTAAAAATCAAATATGAAGTTCTCCTGTATAAAGAAATATGATAAATCGGATGTTTATACAAACATGAAATACCGCACCGAAACTTGAATAAATATGAAACCCACTCAAAATTTAAACAACTAAACAAATACCTACCAATCTAAACATCAAGGTGATTCAACAAATACCCCCAACCTAAACATGAAGGCGATTAACAAAGTATGATTTTTTTATCTCTCTTTTTCATTAGAAAAAAATTTGATTTATGAGCAATTGCAATAAAATAACCTGCTTCTCCTCGGATAAAAGAAACGAATTTACGTCCTGAATTTTTTCTCTATCTCTTTGATTGATTAGAATAAACCTTTGAACAAATTTAATAAAATGAAGTTTTTTTATCTTTTATTAAATACCAAAACTGATATTTCTCTCTTCAAAACCCACTTTAGCTCTAGTTTCATCTCATATCTCTCTCTTTTCTTTGAGTTCCTAAAAGACAAGAGGAGAGAAACTCTTTTCAGGAGAGCTTTTCATTGAAAATCGACAAGAGGAGAGAAACTCTTCTCTAAGAAAATCAGAAACTCAGAGGAACCAAACAAGAAGAGAGAAACTTAGAGGAACCAGACAAGAGGAGAGAAACTCAGACAAGAGGGGCAACATAAATTTTTTAAGGGGGGCAAGATTAAAATTTTATATACTTTCATTGATTTTTTTTAAAGCCTAAGGGGGTCAATTGACCCCCTTACCCAAGCTATAGATCCGCCACTGCCTAGCACCCTTCAAAGATTTAACTTCATAATGTTTCATCATTTAGTTTGCTAATATCTTATAGCATAGACTGCGTGTACTTGCCATTCACATTTTCTGTGTCGAAGTTCTTTGCTTTATCATGTTTCAAAAGCATCACATGCCATTTTCTTAAGTACAACTGGCCATGATGACTTTCTTCTGGTAAGTATAACCCATTTCATAAAATGTTGTTACCTCAGAAGTTAAGTCAATGGGTTGACCTAGCTTTTTTACATATTTATATTCTTCCCACACAGTATTTTGCTGATAAGCTCATATTGTTTTCTCAGTCAAGCAGAAAAGAATTAGCCACGGATATTGAATCTATTAAGAAGAAGATTGCAGGGACCGAATAGTTGTGGAACTACAAGTTTAGCATATATTTAGTTGGAATCATTGATTTAGAATGGTTCACTCTGAATAACCTGTATTAGAGGCATCCCAGATCCTTCTATTGTAAACGCAGTTGTCTTTGTTTTTCTACTTTGTATCTCTGTTCTTGTACCTTTGTATCTTCCATCTTGTTTCTTGGAATGACAATTAAAAAAAATTATGGACAGAGATTGTCACTTATTTCTTGAAACATAATAGTAATGATCCTCCCCATCACCTCTTTATGAGAATAGATGATGTACCATCCATTACAAATGTTTTTGTATGGATTTCTTGATGAATCATAGTGCTCCAAGCAAATAGAAGTGAAAATCTTGGGAATGTGAGAGCAAATTGTATCTATTGGACATAAGTTCTCTAATGGACCAGAACTTGAACTTGTGTCGAAGTGGACACATTGGTATATTGCACAGGAAATAATTGGTGGGGGTAGCAAAGTGTGCGTCTATGTTATTAAAACCGTAATATAGCACTAGAAACGCAGTTAGCTAGTGCATAAGGCGATCCTAGGTGGAGAGTTTGAGCCTGTCTCACCCCATAAATTTTTTTGTTCTTGTTATCGTGGTTGGGAAGAGTGTTCTTTTCCTTGAAACTGTCATGGTGCTGGAACAACAACTTTGCCATTGTTTAGTGGAATGCAATCCTATACCGGAAGAGTTTGCTACACAGGCTCTTTGTACTTCAAGGCTATTGATGACTCAGTAGATGAATGGAGCCAGCACAGATCAAAGAAGATCATTCATATAACAGAAAAGGGTGGACTGTGGAGTTTCATTCGGAAAAATTTCCTATTTCCATGTTGAGTTTGGTTCAAATAAGGGTTTTCTACATGTGATAGACGATGAGAAACAATTCAGAAACAACCTTGGTTTGAATGTCATCAGAGGCATGTTGCACCTAGCTGAAGAAGATATGTATCATGGTCAGAGGTACGAGTCTGCAGAGACACAGAAGAAGGCGGTAACAAGCTTTCCACGGCATTGAGAGCGCCTTTGATTGGACAAAACAAGCTTTGGTCTTGAGTACTTAAGACTTGTTTTGCTTTTCAGCATGAGGTGTTTGTGAATATAATGCTGGTTGCATAGACTGTAGTGTTTTAGAAAAACTTTCAGTCTCCATGGTTGTACTAGAATAATAGAATTTATTAATCTTGGCTACGGAATCAGGTTTTACAATCAGGTTCTGCAACTAGGATGATGCAGCATCATCGTCAGAGGAAGTTTCTTACACCCTCGAGATATACATAAACACTTTGGGGATTTCATTGTTTAAAATCATGCCACGTCAACCTAATTCCAAAACCTGATTTTTCTTTCTCACAGTAGAACCAAATAGGAAACAATAGAAACTTTTGAGGATAAGGAAAAGTAGGAAACTAGAAGCTAAGGAATAGGAACCTTGTTACTTGGAATCAGGAAACTTGTTTCTAATTAAAAATACTTGGTCCGCTATTTATGCAAACTCAGGGTTCGATTGCAATTTGCAACTATAGAAAAAGATACTCATCGTCCACCTAATTAACTTAGAACACTTTGCCTTTCTTTCTTCCCTTCTCCAAGAGCAAGAACAATAGCGAGAGCAATGAGTAATGGCGGCCGTCTTGGTGGCTGTGATGGTAACCGATATGTAGAATATCTTCGTCATCTTCATCCACAATATCATCATCTTCCTAATGAAATTATCTACAAGATACTGTGTCACCTGCCTACCAAGTCTCTTGTTCGGTTTCAGAGTGTATGTAAGAATTGGCAAAACTTGGTAAAAGATCCATCTTTCATTATCGATTTCCTGTTGACGAATCGGGCACTGAATAAACCATGCACTTTCATTGTTGCACATAGTGATCTTAATGAATCGAGCAGTTTTGCATTGGTGGAGAAGACAGAATGTGGCTACAACGCCACCAACAAGATCCCAATCAAATACAAATTTCAAACACCAGAAGCTCCAGCGACACATATTCTACGTCCTAAAATTGTTTCTTCATGTAATGGACTCTTTTGCATTGATGATGATTACTCCATCTTTGTCTATAATCCTATCACCGGGGAAAGTATTGCATTACCTGGATCAAGGAAGAAGTTTAACGAGTTCGAGAGGAGAAGTATATATTTAGGCTTTGATATAACAACCAGGAAATATAAAGTAGCTCGATTTTACACTTATTTGGACTCGGATAATCCAGATGATTCTTTCAAGAGTGGTGAGATTATCACATTGGGTGATACTTCATGGAGGACACTGAATCTTCCCCGCGAGAGTCCAAAGTATAGAGGGATTTGGGAGTCGTTACCACATTCAGTATTCCTGGAAGGTGCATTCCATTGGCTTATCGGAGATTCTCCTAAGCACAAATGTGTCCTCTCCCTGGACATCTACAGCGAGAACTTTCAAGTTATCAAGTTGCCTGATATGATGATGGAACTTCAGAAAATGGAAATAATTGATATAGGTACATCAGTGGCTTTAATTGGAAATTTTGAATCTCAAACATATATATGGAAATTAGTAGACAGTAAGAAGGGTAGCTGGAGCGCTCCATATCAGTACAAGACTCCCAAGGCGAAAACATTTTCTAGTTCTATGAAATCTCGTCATAAACCACTTCTTATGCCCACCGAACATAATTTGTTGATGAACATGATTATATGGGGCAAACACTCATATTTCGGTTTCCAACAACTTGCAAACTATGATTCGAGGTACTATGGAAGATTTGAAGTCATATTAGGTCTGCCAGAGAGATTTGAAGTCTTTCCTTTTGTACCAAATTTTGTTTCACTGAAATCTTGAAGCATCCATCATCTTTAAGTGCTTAGTGCCTCAGTATTTTGTTTAGATTTTTAAACAATTTGACAGGTTTTATGAATTCTATTTATTTATTTATTTTAGCAAAATTTGCACTTGATTCTATGCCCCTACTTTTTTCTACATATTCTTATTCACAAGCTCTCGCTTAATCTTCTCTACCTACTCTTTCTATGATCAACAGTCAACAATCATGAATCATCATTTTCAACCCAACAATCACTTTCAACCGATCCTTCCTAGATGTAATTTCATCAAATAATTTGGGCTTGCAAAAGGGGAAGGGGGTGATTTTTATCAAACAATCACTGATCCATTCTGAAATGAGATTTTTTAATAAGGAAACAATGAAATATGGTTAACGGACTGCACAGATTTCACTATCATCAATTAGTAGATGCTGCTGCACCACTGCTATAACAATCATAGCATAACCCCGTAACCCCCTCTTGTACTGCAGCTGATAATGCCACAAACTCAACTTCCATTGTGGATAAGGCTACACATGTTTGTTTCTTACTTCTCCAAGAGATGACACAATTATTCAGTAAGTAAAGCATAACCAAAGGTAAATTTTCTTTCATCTAAATCTCCTTCCCAATCAGCATCAATATAGCCTTCAAGATGCATATTCATTCCTTCATAACACAATGTGTAATCCGAAGTACCTTTTAGATACCTCAAAATCATTTTGACCGCTTTCCAATGAACTTGACATGGATTTTCTCGATATCTGCTTACCGTTCCAACCGCAAAACATATATCCAGCCTTGTACACATCATAACGTTCATAAGGCTTCCAACAACATTGGAATAAGGAACTTTTTTCATTTGTCCATTTTCAAATGGAGTTTTAGGACAATACCTTTTGCTCAGACTTTCGCCTTTTGTAATAGAAGTGTCAATATGTTTGCAATTATGCATATTAAATCGTTCAAGAATCTTCTCAATGTAAGATTTTTGTGAAAGAGTTAACAATCGCTTTGAATGATCTCATTCGATTGTAACACCAAGTATATATGTAACTTCACTCATGTCCATTTCAAATATTGATGATAACCAACTCTTAATGGCCTTCACAAACTCCTTATCATTTCCGGCTTACAGTATGTCATTTACATATAGTGAGAAGATCACAAACTTTTATACACAGTGGTCCTCATCAATCATGTTTAAATCAAAAGACTTTAAGGATTGATGAAAATGTATATACCACTGTCTGAAAGACTATTTTAGACCATAACTTCATCTTAAGAGCCTGCACACTTTGTGTTTTTCACATTCCTTTACGAAACCTATAGGTTGTTTCATATAGATTTCCTCTTGCAATTCTCCATTGAGAAAAACAATATTTACATCCATTTGATGTATTTCAAGATCCATACTTTGCCATTATAGTCAAATTAGGCGAATAGAAGTAAATCTCACAACTTTAGAGAATGTTTTTTGTAATCAATTCCTTCTTGTTGAGTATACCCCTTGGCTATAAGTTGAGCCTTATATCTTTCAACTGTTCCGTCGGATTTACGCTTAATCTGGAGAACCCATTTGTTCCCAATTGTTTTCTGTCCATTCGGAAGATCAACCAATTTCCAAACTTGGTTTGATCTCATTGACTTCATTTCTTCTTCCATTACATTTATCCATTGTTCATTGCAAGGCATGTAAGAGCCTCCCCAACCGTTTTTGGTTCATCGTCGTCTTGTGACTTCAATAAAAGCCTCACCTTCGATTTCAAAATAACGATAGGAAATATTTTCACCACTACAACGTCGTAGCTAATTTTCTTGTGAAGCGAATTCACTATTATTTGCTTGGCTTCTATTTGGATCAAATGATCTGGTTGAATTATCTAATGAATTCACCAACTGGTTTTGCTTAAGCAATTCATCTGAATCCGCCTTTTCCAAAGGAGTTAAATCACGGTTTAACTCGCCCCTGTTTGGAAATTCCTATTCAATAAACATGACATCTCGTGATTCAAATTCCGTTATACTAATACTTGCATGTTCCCCAATAAATACATATCCTTTAGAGTGTTCAGAGTATCTTATATAATGTTGTGAACATTAGAAGCACAACTCCAAGATCTTAAATTAGAAAGATCGGGTTTGTGACCAGTCCATAATTCATAAGGAGTTGTCGTAATTGATTTGGAGGTCACTAGGTTAAGTACATGGGCAGTTGTTAGCAAAGCATTACCCGAGAAGGTAATGGGCAAATTTTCTTGTGTCATTCATTGACCTAACCATCTCAAGAAGGTTCTATTTCTCCTCTCCGCAATACAATTTTGTTGTGGAGTCCTCGAAATAGTTAGTTGTCTATCTATTCCTTTTTTCACTACATATAATTTTGAATTCATCAGATAGATATTCACGTCCTCAATCAGTTTTCAACATTTTTATTTTCTTTTCTAGATGATTCTCTGCCAAATTCACATAGCGTCTGAAGCAATCTAAAGCTTCTAACTTATGAGAGATCAAATAGACGTGACCAAATCGAGTGTCATCATCTATAAAGTGATAAAATATACAAGCCCTAACATTCATCAGACCACAAATATCTAAATGGATTAACTGCTATAAAATTTTAGCTCTTGTTCCTTTGCCAAATGGTTTACGTAAAATTTTTCAGCTAGACAATATTCACATATTGATAGATTGACTTTTTCAATTGGGTCCAATAAGCCCTCTTTTGCCAATCTATGCATTCTCTGTTGGCCAATATGACCTAGTCTAGTATGCCAAACATCTACATTATTTTCTAAATTATTTGAAGTAGATGCCATTAAGGAAAAATCAATATTGATATAACTATTAACATAGTCAATATCCAGAATCATAAAACCATCGAGTAAATATCGGAAACAGTAAAATATTGTTCCATGGAACACATTCACACCAATACCATAAAAGTTTAAAGAGTAACCTAAATTAAGCAAATCTATCACAAAGACCAAATTTTGTTGAATTTCAGGTGCATACAAAACATCATGTAGGTTGAGGGTTCTACCACCACATAAACTCAACTTGCAACTTGCAGGTGTTGATTCCTTTAGCTTCCACCCTCAAATTATTTCCCACATATATCCATCTCGCTCCTGGTGGGATTCGACGATATTCCATGAAAGAATTGAGGTATTTGGCTATGTGGTCTGTGGCACCTGAGTCTATAATCCATAAATGATGAGATTCAGTTAGAAATACAAAACTTAATACATATGCAACACTAAAGTTTGCATTAAGGGTTTTTACCTACTTTGGCTCATGACATTCACGCGCATAGTGATGTGCCATAGTTGAAGCATTTCACTCTTGATTTGCTTTTGTTCTTGAAAGTACCGTTTCCCTTCTTTTGCTCAAGTTCTGCGACCAGAATGATGTGCCGTCATTAGAGGAGGGGTTTTAATACCCTCGAGATACGCATAAACACTTTGAAGATTTCATCGTTCAAGATCAAGCCACGTCACCCTTATTCTAAAACTTGGTCTTTCTTTATCAAGGTAGAACAGGAAAGGAAACAATACTTTAGAGGAAAGGAAAAGTAGGAAACTAGAAGCTAAGGAATAGGAACCTTGTTACTTGGAATTACGAAACTGGTTTCTAATTAAAAATACTTGGTCCACAATTTATGCAAAATCAGGGTTCGAGATAGAAAAAGATACTCCTCGTCCATGTAATTAACTTAGAACACTCTACCTATCTTTCTTCCCTTCTCCAAGAGCAATAACAATAACAGTAGCGAGAGCAATGAGTAATGGTGGCCGTCATGGCTGTGATGGTAACCGATGTGTAGAATATGAGCATCAACCTCGTCAACATGTGGTCGAATCTGTAGGGGGACTTCCTCGTCTTCATCCACAATATCATCATCTTCCTAGTGAAATCATCTACAAGATACTGTGTCACCTGCCTACAA
Organism: Berberis thunbergii; assembly: GCA_003290165.1. Lineage (NCBI taxonomy): Eukaryota > Viridiplantae > Streptophyta > Magnoliopsida > Ranunculales > Berberidaceae > Berberis > Berberis thunbergii. The sequence continues at coordinate 65,941 of QNQO01011164.1, read as the reverse complement.
AGTCTCTTGTTCGATTTCAGAGTGTATGTAAGAATTGGCAAAACTTGGTAAAAGATCCATCTTTCATTATCGATTTCCAGTTGACGAATCGGGCACTTAATAAACCATGCACTTTCATTGTTGCACATAGTGATCTTAATGAATCGAGCAGTTTTGCATTGGTGGAGAAGACAGAATGTGGCTACTACGCCACCAACAAGATCCCAATCAAATACAAATTTCAAACATCAATTGTAGCTCAGTTGGTCGGACATCCACTCTCCTTGTGAGAGGTCGCGGGTTCGAGACTCACCAGTTAGGATTTTGTGAGTTTTCGCCCGATTATTAGGAGCACATTTGCTCCGCCGTTGATAAGCCTTCGATATTGAATGCAGCTGCTTAGATGGACTAGATCGGAGAGAAGCGAAAGCGAGTCTTCATGCAAGGTGGAGGCAATGGATCGGAGCGAAAGCAAGTCTCTATGCGAAATAGAGGCGACGAAGACATTAAGTAGCAACAATATTGTAGCCTTCGGGTCTGGTTTGGTTAACCCTATTGGGTCAGTCATGTAGCCTTCGGGCATGGATTAATAAATAAAAAGGGTCAACGACCCAATTTAAAAAAAAAAAAATAAAAAAAAAATACAAATTTCAAACATCAGAAGGTTCCGCGACACATATTCTACATCCTAAAATTGTTTGTTCCTGTAATGGACTCTTTTGCATTGATGATGATTACTCCATCTTTGTCTATAATCCTATCACCGGGGAAAGTATTGCATTACCTGGATCAAAGAAGAAGTTTGACGAGTTCGAGAGGAGAAGTATATATTTAGGCTTTGATATAACAACCAGGAAATATAAAGTAGCTCGATTTTATGCTAATTTGGACTCGGATAATCCAGATGGTTCTTTCAAGAGTGGTGAGATTATCACTTTGGGTGATACTTCATGGAGGACACTGAATCTTCCCCGCGAGAGCCCAAAGTATAGAGGGATTTGGGAGTCGTTACCACATTCAGTATTCCTGGAAGGTGCATTCCATTGGCTTATCGGAGATTCTCCTAAGCACAAATGTGTCCTCTCCCTGGACATCTACAGCTAGAATTTTCAAGTTATCAAGTTGCTTGATATGATGATGGAATTCAGAAAATGGAAATAATTGATGTAGGTACATCAGTGGCTTTAATTGGAAATTTTGAAACTCAAACAGTAAGAAGGGTAGCTGGAGCGCTCCGTATCAGTACAAGACTCTCAAGGCGAAAACATTTTCTAGGTCTATGAAATCTCGTCATCAACCACTTCTTATGCCCACCGAACATAATTTGTTGATGAACATTATAACTGATTAAAAAATTGCAGCAGACAGAGTCTCGCACAAAATTAAAAACAAGGAAAACAAGAGAAGCTATGATAACTACTACCAATAGAATTTATAACTGTGTTTTATGATTTATCAGGCAAGACACACAGTGGAAAACATAAAGTGTACAATCTAATTGTCTTTAACATTATAAAAAACGATACGACATAATATCTTCTATAATGAGAAAAAAAGGCATAAATGCCAAGCTGGCCAAAGTGCAGATCATCGTCAAGGCAAACACTTTAAATCAAATATCTTTTCTGCTTCTTACTCCTTCCTATAGCACCAACATCTGTTTCAAAAACAAAAAGCTAGTTAGTAATATATTTGACAATTTTAGCAAGGCCATGTGTGCATTCGGCCCAAGACGAAGAAGTGAAATAAAGTAACGTTGACGTGTTGGACTGTTATGCATGTTGTACTGTCATGCGTGTTGTTCCATACGAAATGGGAAGCCCTTATAAGCTTTCCTTATTCTTTTCTTTATTTCCATGCTGGTTGTCTTGCTTTCGTTTTTGATGTTTATAGCATAACACTTAAAAGGGAAAATAAATAATTTTTGTTAGAGTTTTGGATATGTATTGCCAGTTAGGCTAAGCTTTCACCTTCCTTTATTCAATATAAAAGTTTATGTTTTTTTTTTTGTGACAAAAAATTACATATCTTCTTCTATAAATTATTATTTCATTGATTTTTTTAATCCCTTAACCCCTCCCACCCCAGATGTGGCTGGCTAGGTTTGACCCTGTGATCCAGTGATACCATCCGTCACTGCTCAACCACTGAGCCATCACACCTTTGGCTATTTCGTTGATTGTCTCTTCATATCCATATATGGATATTTCGTTGATTATCTCTTCTTATCCATATAAGTCTAGTCATGCTCTTTTTATGTGTGAAATATTAGGGTTCAATTGATTTCCGGTAGATTGGTTATATGTGATTGTCTTTAACTCCGTTATTGTCTCCGGATATATCGTCGATTTAAGATATCATATATGACAAATCTTTGTCATTTCTAGAAAAAAAAGGAGTTCTCATATCTGTTCACATAAGAATATATTGGCGCGTTAAAGAGTATTTTTCGATTATGTTGTTTGGAATGTAAAACACATAATTAAGTTATTACAATTGAATCAATACAGGTTGAAGATGTGAAATCTAGGAGGGATTCTTGGACCCTTCTAATTTTTCTTATATAATTTTATTCACTTAAATTTAATTACTTCTTTTAATTTGCATGATTTTGTCAAGTTTAGTTTCGTGTTTTGTCCGCGTAGAATTTATAACTATGATAACTACTACCAATAGAATTTATAGCTGTGTTTTATGATCTATCAGACAAGACAGACGATGAAAAACAGAAATTACACAATGTAATTGTCTTTAACATAAGCAACAAACGATACAACATATTCTCAAGTATAATAAGAAAAAAAGCATAAATGCCAAGCAGACCAAAGTGCAGATCATCGTCATGGCAGACACTTTAAAGCGAATATCTTATCTGCTTCTTACTCCTATAGCACCAACACATGTTTGAAAAGAGCTAATTAGTAATATATCTGAGAAATTTTACAATGTAAATATTAACATTACTAGGCTAGACAGTGAGATTGTAACACTCTTCCTTTTTTAGTGGTCTGAGGAGCCAATTTATACCCCCACGCTTGCCTTTCAAAAAAAAAAAAAAAACACATTACTAGGCTACACTCCTAGCCACCGTCTTCCTAGTCATCGTATACTACAAGCAAGTAAATAATCTAAGCACATAAATCTACGATGAGCAAATGATCCTAACAAAAATTTGAAAGGCAATAGTAAGAGTCATCAAACTAGTGTAGCACTTCTTAAAAAACATTCCAACAATGATAAATTACGTGATCTTAGTGAGGATAGAGTGCTACTAAATTGCTATTTCTTGTTTCTTGCCTTTTTCACGCATATTTTACACAAAAAATAGTCTCAACTCTCAAGTTTGATATAAATTTGACTTCCACCTTTTTCAAGAGGAACTTAATTTCCTCATTTCTCTATTCATCTATGTTTTTGGGGGCGCTAGCGGAGCAATATTTTGTAAAGAATAGTACCTTACTCGGCATTTTGAGGTGCCAAAGGTGTACCAGCTGAGTTGGTAGAGGTGTGACAGATGGTATCATACATCACGGGTTCGAACTCGGCCATCATTTGGTGGGGATGGTTAAGGGTTAAAAAATGTTTTTTTGGGGTGCTTTTTTACTTTCACGACCTCTAACCACCAAGGTGGTAGGTGCATTTTCCACAAATCCCAACCCAAAATAAAAATGTCCTTAATTTCTTTGAGTACTTATATTGTAACTCAAATTTTTTTTATTAAAACCGTGCACTCGATGATGTTGCAACATTTGTGCCATAATAATAGCATTGGTTATCACAATGTTCTATTATAAGATACATACGTTGCCAATTCATTGAGTATAAGATTTGAGTAAAACAATTGAGTTACAATAATGTTTTTGAACTCCATCTAATCGAAAAATGCCTTGAATTATCGTAATTGATCGTCGACAACCCAATTACATTAAAAAAATGTTCCAATGTTTCAACATGAATCAAGAAAAATGCTAGGAAACCAAATTTTTGCAATCATCAAGGTGATGTAGCATGGTCTAGGGAGGATGACCGAATATTCAGGATACATGTAAACCCTCATGCCGCATCACCCTCGAGGTTGCAAATGGCATAAATTGAAAAGAAAAATGAATTGGCGTTTTCTTTCTTGAATAAGGCCAGGGAACTAGGTTTTGCAACCAGGTCTGCGACCAAGATGATGTGGCATCATCAGAGCAAGTTTTTTATACCCTCGAGATGTGCATAAACACTTTGGGAATTTCATCGTTTAAGATCAAGACACGTTACCCTGATTCCAAAACCTGCACTTTCTTTCTCAAAGTAGAACCAGAAAAGAAACAATAGGAACTTTAGAGGAAAGGAAATAGTAGAAAACGAGAAGTTAATAAGGAATAGGAACCTTCTTAGTTGGAATCAATCAGGAAACCAGTTTGTAATTAAAGATACTTGGTCCGCTATTTATGCAAAAGAAAACATGGGCTACTATGACTTGCAATAAATACTATGGTACCTCTTTATTAACATTTTTATAATGCCATAAAAGGCCAATTTTCTTGTAGTGGTATCAGTACAAGACTCCCAAGGCGAAAACATTTTCTAGTTCTATGAAATCTTGTCATCAACCACTTCTTATGCCCACCGAACAACTTGCAAACTATGATTCGAGGTACCATCACTACAATAAATTGGCCTTTTATGGTAAGAAATTGGCCTTTTACGGCATTTAGTGCAAGTCATAGTAGTCCATGTTATCTTTTTGACATAGCACTATTAAAATTCTATTCTAACATAGCATTTTTGAATGCTACCTTAACATAGCATTTGCGAATGTCATGGTTATATTATCTATCATAGCATTTGTGAATGTCATGATTGTATTGTAAATGTCATGCTTGTATTATCTATCACATGTAATAAATGTTATCAATTGTTTATTTTAACATTTAGAAAGTGCTATCGTAAATGACCTTCTAAAATGCTATAATCAAATAGTTATGATAAAAGATATATATCTATAATAAATAATATTAAAAACTAAAAATTAAAAAAATAAATTATATATGGAAAAATTGAAATATTTCCATCAATATTATTTCTATTAACATAATAGGACATATACGTCATTGTACTGGTCTCAGATGTTCATTAATACATACAAACTCGTTACAATAAAAGCCATAACTTCATTACCACTTTCAATTTTCCGAGTCTTAATTTATCTTCATTACTTTTCCCTAATTACAATCAAACCCAACACTAAAAAATCTCCTCCTGCTCCACCCTTCAAGCAGCTGATGAAGCTGTCATGTAGTGCACAACTCTGGCTTGCGATATGTCCTTGTCAACACCAATCTTTCTGAATCAGAAACTTGTGCCAAATGTTTTCCAACATCACCCCTGAAAGGACAAGGCATTTTCGTGAGTTACCTAGAGAGTCCAACGAATTTGTCACTAATACTAGCAAGCAGCCTGACAACCTGAACATAACATTAAGTGCAGTGGCAAGCTAAAATCAGAACCAAACAAGGGTCAGAACACGAGAGAATACAAGCTCTTCGAGTGTTCAATGTGGCTTTTTTCATCACTCAATAGCTCACTCTCACCCTTTTAAGAATATTATCCAAGTAACCTTTGTGGAAAAGGTCAAGGTTCTGGAAGCACCTTATGTACCTACGCCTTACTTTTCATGAAGACAACAAGATAGTTTATCTTGCCAACTATGTTGTCAACCAACCATATCTCCTTTCTGTGCCTGCAAACCATATATGTAAATGATATGCTAAATCCAGGATGAATATGCTTTGTGGTCAAGAAAAACTGTTAGAACAACCTTCTTGTTGCTTGCCGGATCTTCTAATTGTTTGAACAAGGCCACACCTTAAGCATTAACATGTTCGATAAGAGAACTCCAAAAAAAAAAAAAAAAAAACAGAAAAACAAATCTAGATAAAACACAAAGGTAACCTGCTACATCACAAAGACCATAGAAGTACAAAGCTAAGCTGACCTGATTAAATATATCAGAAACAGGGTCCAAACCAATAGTAGCTGAAAACATTGTTGAGAGATCCTCCACCTAAGCAGAGTCAAGTTTAGCATTGTAGCGTGTGTGTGTGCTCGCCTCTGTGTTTATGGAAGCGTTCTCAGATTGTTGCATCCCCAAATCTCCAGAGATTGAAGAGAGGTGAGGTATTCGAGCCACTCTAGAAGCATTCTCAGATTCTTGCAGTCATGTATTCCTCCAATCTTACGTTCTCCGAGTGACGCCATAACATGGCCAGAACCATGTTATATACCAAAGGAATTGGCTTGTATACATCCTCTGCTTGTGTCTTCTGCGAAGAATGGTAAAACTTAGGATCAATATCGTCTGTGAATATCCATCTATTTCTCTCGTCTAAATAAAACAGATTAGTAGAAATTAGGATCAGTATCGTCTTTGAATTATTGCAGAAAATGGAGAAGCAAAACGTAAGACCACCATATTGTTAAAAATCAATATTAGCCCAAGCCCAAGTGTTTTTGAAGCCCAAAATCCAAACCCAAAATAAGCCCACACCAAATTAATGTGATGTCATTACTTACATCATTTTAGTTAGGTGAGAATTAGATAAGCCTTATTTAATTTCAATGGTCTAGATTAATTTGTGTTTATTTTAATGAGTGGTTTAGATTGGTTCTTGTAACCTATAAAACCCACCCCTTGTATTTGAGTTCCATCATCCAAAAATGTAAGCTTAAGAAGAAAGCATTAGAAAGCCTTCTTAAGAGTTTCTCTTCTTTGCAATTTTGTGAGATTGTTCTAAAGAGTGTTTTTCTTCTTCTTGATAAATTAGAGTTTTATATTCTGATTTATTCAACATTTGGTATCAGAGCCTGGGTTGTAAGGTCTCTTGAAATTCCGAGTATGCTCTGTGGCTGCAGTTTTAACTGATCTCCCACATCAGAAAAGATTTCTTGAGATTATTGTCGGGGTTCTTACAAATCTTGTGGAGCGTCTTTGTGTGTAGAGTAGTTTAGTACTTTGCACGTTTGTCACTCAAGCTTGTTCGGTATAGTTAAAGTCTTGCCGCTACGATGGGTGATTTTCAAGTCGTTGGAGGAATCAAAAAGCTCAACAACCAAAACTACAACACGTGGGCAACATGTATGGAGTCTTACCTACAAGGTCAAGACTTGTGGGAGGTTGTCGGTGGTGGTGAAGTTACACAACCGGCGGTAGAAGATGCCAATGGCGTCTTGCGAAAGTGGAAAATTAAAGCAGGCAAAGCGATGTTTGCTTTAAAGATCACTATTGAAAGAAGAAATGTTAGAGCATATCCGGGATGCCAAAACACCGAAGGAAGCATGGGACACCTTTGCTACACTTTTTTCAAAGAAGAAACGATACAAAATTGCAACTTCTCGAGAATGAGCTGCTATCGATGGCGCAACGTGACAGGACGGTTGCCCAGTATTTTCACAAGGTGAAATCGATATGCCGCGAAATTTCAGACCTAGATCCGTCAGCTGCTATTGGGGAAGCTAGGATAAAGAGAATAATTATCCATGGCTTGAGACCCGAATACCGAGGCTTTGTTGCTGCAGTACAAGGATGGCCGACACAACCATCTCTTGTTGAGTTTGAAAATTTGCTGGCTGGTCAAGAAGCTATGGCTAAGCAAATGGGAGGAGTCTCGCTAAAAGGTGAAGAGGAAGCGCTCTACACCAACCAAAGCAGAGGCGGTTCAAAACAGTACAACAAAGGTGGATCTAGAAAGACTGGTGACAAGACAAAAAGTCATCAGGGAGGAAACAGCTTTCGTCCAGGGGGAGCTTCCAAGAATCATGACAACAATAGAAGGTTCGATGGTGAGTGTTACAATTGCGGGAAGAAGGGCCACATGAAGAAAGATTGTTGGTTCAAGAAGAAGTCTTCTGAGAGCAATATTGCTACTTCTTGTTCTAAAGATAATAGCGAAGAAAGTTGGGATGCCGAAGCATTCTTCACTATGGAGGAAGAAGAATTAGCTCTCACGGTAACAACACCAGAAAAGATTGACTACGTGAATGATTGGATCGTAGACTCAGGCTGCTCAAATCATATGACAGGTGATAGACAAAAGTTGCAAGACTTGTCTGAGTATAAGGGATACGACGACCAGCGAAAAGGGTGGAAGTGTTGTGATCCAATAAGTGGAAGGTGTTACACATCACGAGATGTGGTGTTCGATGAAGCATCTTCATGGTGGACCTCAGAAAAGGAAGTGCTGCCAGACTCAGAAGAATTCCAAGACAAGCTGCAACAAAAGATGGGGGAGCATACTATTCAAATTCAACCAAGTCCAGACAAAGTTGACGATCCATGTGAGAATGATGGCGAACAAAGAGTAACCCAGAATCCTTGGCAAACTGGGATGTATCAACAACCAGACGAAGAAGGCATACCTAGTGAAACAGAAGAACCAACTCCACTACGAAGGTCAACAAGAACTAGAAGGCCAAATCCCAAATACGCCAATGCAGCCATAGTTGAAGAAGAAGCTATAATAGAACCTGAGACGTTTGAAGAAGCATCACAGAGTTCAGAATGGATGACAGCTATGAAAGAAGAGATCGCTGCACTTGAGCAAAATCAGACTTGGGAGCTCATGCCAAAGCCAACTGATGTGAAACCCATATCCTGCAAATGGGTTTACAAAATAAAGCACCGTCCAGATGGGTCAATCGAGAGGTACAAGGCACGATTGGTAGCTCGTGGTTTCTCTCAACAGTACGGACTAGACTATGATGAAACATTTAGTCCAGTCGCAAAACTTACAACCGTACGAGTCTTACTTGCACTTGCGGCCAACAAAAATTGGATCTTATGGCAGATGGACGTGAAGAATGCATTTCTCCATGGAGAGCTGGATCGGGAGATCTACATGATCCAACCAATGGGTTTTCAGAGCCAAGATCATCCTGAATATGTGTGTAAGCTGCGGAAAGCACTCTACGGATTGAAACAAGCACCCAGGGCGTGGTATGGTAAGATTGCTGAATTTCTAACACAAAGTGGCTATTCAGTAACACCTGCAGATTCCAGCTTGTTTGTCAAAGCCAATGAAGGAAAACTAGCTATCGTGCTAGTGTATGTGGATGACTTAATCATAACCGGTGATGCTGAGGCAGAAATTCTTCGGACAAAGGAGAATTTATCAGTCCGTTTCCAGATGAAGGAACTTGGTCAGCTCAAGCACTTCCTTGGTCTAGAGGTTGATCGCACACAAGAAGGAATATTTCTCTGTCAACAGAAATATGCCAAAGATTTGTTGAAGAGGTTCGGAATGCTCGAATGCAAGCTGATTTCGACGCCGATGGAGCCAAATGCCAAAATGTGTGCACATGAAGGAAAAGATTTGGAAGATGCGACGATGTATCGACAATTGGTAGGTAGTTTGATCTACTTAACCTTGACTCGACCTGACATCTCTTATGTAGTTGGTGTGATGAGTCGGTACATGCAAAATCCAAAGAAGCCTCATTTGGAAGCAGTTCGGCGAATACTGAGATATGTGAAGAGTACAATAGCCTATGGTCTTCTATACAAGAAAGGTGAAAGTTGCAAGCTAGTTGGTTATTGTGATGCTGATTTTGCAGGAGATCATGATACTCGCAGATCAACTACTGGGTATATGTTTACCCTTGGATCCGGAACGATTTCTTGGTGTAGTAAGAGACAACCGACTGTGTCCTTGTCAACTACAGAAGCAGAGTACCGAGCAGCAGCAATGGCAGCTCAAGAAAGCACGTGGCTAATGCAACTGATGAATGATCTACATCAACCAGTAGATTATGCGGTTCCATTGTACTGTGACAACCAATCGGCAATTCGTTTGGCGGAGAATCCAGTTTTTCATGCTAGAACTAAACATGTGGAAGTACATTATCACTTTGTTAGAGAGAAAGTTCTGCAAGAAGAAATTGAGATGAGGCAAGTCAAGACAGATGAGCAAATTGCGGATTTGTTTACTAAAAGCTTGAGTGTTGGAAAGTTTGAACAATTCCGCTGTCAACTTGGCATGATTCAGAGAATGTGGGCTAACATTGAGGGGGAGTGTTAAAAATCAATATTAGCCCAAGCCCAAGTGTTTTTGAAGCCCAAAATCCAAACCTAAAATAAGCCCACACCAAATTAATGTGATGTCATTACTTACATCATTTTAGTTAGGTGAGAATTAGATAAGCCTTATTTAATTTCAATGGTCTAGATTAATTTGTGTTTATTTTAATGAGTGGTTTAGATTGGTTCTTGTAACCTATAAAACCCACCCCTTGTATTTGAGTTCCATCATCCAAAAATGTAAGCTTAAGAAGAAAGCATTAGAAAGCCTTCTTAAGAGTTTCTCTTCTTTGCAATTTTGTGAGATTGTTCTAAAGAGTGTTTTTCTTCTTCTTGATAAATTAGAGTTTTATATTCTGATTTATTCAACACATATCACAGAACTCACTAGCACAAACCAGCAAATACTTGTCCAATATCAAACTATTAGGGGGCACTGCTCCTTTCACCTATGCACTAAAGTTATTACTGCAACAGTACATGGGACTTCAATGCCACAGAATTATCTGAAGTATTAGCAGTTATTCGAAGAGAAAATGCAACCATTAAACAAGATAAACTGTGAGATGGAATCAGAACAATTCATAAAGGGGAAATTCAACTAATTTTGCAATGACACAAAAACCATTAAACCTGATGCACAGCGCTGCAGGTCCTTCGCCCACTCTAAGAACATACTGATCACCACAAAAACCCAAAACGAATCCCATAAGATTTTATTTAAGAGAAGTGCCAATAGTAACAAGTATTCAACATCCCGAACTCGATAATTAACTTCTACACTAAAAGGATGAAGATACCATTAGGAATCCAACTCAATATACCTGATGTGAAGCTAGATCAAATACTTTAATGGCATTACAGTCAACAACAGAAACTCCCATTGAGCTAGGCAATCACTCACAGAGCTGCAACTCAAAACTGAAGAAAATTAGTCATCAAGCAATCAACTGTACCATTTAACAAGAATGATCTTGCCGCAGAAAGCTGCTTTAAAAGGCCTCTTACTATGGGGATCCAACCTCGCACATATATAGCACATAACCATCCCGCACCCAGGCGATGTGGGACTATGATCCCCTTGGTAGCTAGCCCAACCCCTCTTGGAATCCACGGGCCTGTTGGGCCTATTGGGCTCCAACCCTCACCCTCACCCTCCCCCTCAGGTCCGCCCACACAAGGGTCTCACAGTCCACCCCCTTAAGGCCCCACGTCCTCGCTGGCCACACAGGCACAACGTCCACCTCCACGTGGCACACTTCCGGCTGGGTTAGACTCTGATACCATTCTGTAACGACCCGATCCACACAGTAAGATATTGTCCGCTTTGGGCCCAACTGGCCCGCACGGCTTTAAAAGGCCTCTTACTATGGGGATCCAACCTCGCACATATATAGCACATAACCATCCCGCACCCAGGCGATGTGGGACTATGATCCCCTTTGGTAGCTAGCCCAACCCCTCTTGGGATCCACGGACCTGTTGGGCCTATTGGGCTCCAACCCTCACCCTCACCCTCAGGTCCACCCACACAAGAGTCTCACACTAGTGCTCAAGTAAAATCGATCCATCTCATTAGTGTGCATTTTTTTTAAGGAATTCAGCAATTAGACATGCTTTTTTATTTGTTTGGCAAAATTTTAGACAACGGGTTTACTATGCTGTCTACGTAAAATATTGTTATTCATCGAATAGGTTATCTGATATTGTCCTGAATGTTGGACACAGTTAATTAATACCTAAGAAGAAAAGCTTACCCTGATTAAAACGGTGGAAAGGCTTTCTAGAGGCTTGGTTTGTTGCACAGAAGCATGATTGATATCAAACCTCATCGACTCCATAAGACGAAGGACATCCCCACATGCACCTTCGCTTGCTTTGCATGTAATCTTCACCATGAACCTCTGGTCTTCAATTCTTTCAGCGTCAACCTGTTAAATATGTAGATAATTAATCTGATTGCTTTCTTAAAAACCTTAGTGCAACTTATGTGATCATCAAAAATGTAATGTGGCGCAATGCACACACATACTTCAGAGTGACACATGATGCACAACGAAATTGTTTATGATGAACCATTTGGAATAAGTTCAGTCATGAGTTGGAATTATTATTAAAAAAAGTGTTGAATTAAGTTTAGTCCTGAATTGTGAATTCACTTTTAGATTCAGTGCAATCCCTTTGAAGACTAATTATATTGACACGTTGCAGGAACTCTCTTGTTAGGAAATCTGCAAGAGAATTATCGACTCCTTTTATAAATTTAATTTCAAAATCAACGGCTGAAAGAAGACTTTGCCACCTGGCAAAAATCTGTTTGGAAACGAGATTTAAAACATCTTTAGTTAAAATCTCTTTGGCAGATTGACAATCAACTTGTAATAAAAAATTTTGGTTTATTAAATTATCTTGAAATTTCATGATGCACAAGATAATTGAAAAAACCTCTTTCTTCACTGTGGAGTAATTGAATTGGACGAAGTTCCAAATACCAGAATGGTATCGGACCAATTGGATAGAAGTAGAATCTGGGAGACGCTGTTTGAGAATACCACCTTATCCTAAATTGGAAGCATCTGTTTCTACAATTTTGAAAGCTTCTGGATTGGATATCCCTAGACACGGGAGATGCTTGACTTTAGACTTGACGGACAACCTGGGAATGGGCTTCAGTCCATGGACCTGGGTTTTTCTCAAGTCTAGCAAACAAATGTTTTAATAAAATCTAAAAGGCCTTTGTAAAAGTCTGCAACATAGTTAAGAGATCCTAAAAACCGTTGTAATTGGTTTTTATCTTTTAACTCATCTGAAAATTTGTTTGCAAAATCGATTTCCCTAGATATGGGTGAGATAGACCCATGAAAAATTTTATGCCCAAGAAACCGGACATTTGTTTGAAAAATATTGATTTTTGTTGAAGAAAAGAATTAAACCATTTTCTTTGATAATTCTTTCAAATTGATACAAATATTTCCAGTGGGCTGGAATTGATTATGGGAAGACAAGTATATCATCGATATACACGCTTGTAAAGGCCAAAAATGTTGAGAAAATATCATTCATGGTATTCTGAAACTCACTAGGAGCATTCTTAAGACCAAAGGGCATAACATTCCATTCAAAATTGCCAAATGGAACATTAAACGCTGTTTTGTAACGATCAAAGGGATGAATCTGAATTTGCGCCAAAATCCATATTTGAGATCAAACTTTGAGAATACACAAGCTGAATGTAATCTCTTAAGAAGGTCTCTTTTGTTAGGGATGGGATACCTGATCCATTGCAAATCTTGGTTTAAGGGCTTATAATTGATAACTAGGCGAGGACTTCCTCTTTCTAATTCAGCCGCTTTGTTAACATAAAAGGCTGCACAACTCCAGGAGGATTTGGAATGCCTAATAAGTTTCTCTGAAAGCAAAGCTTTGATTTCTTTTTTGCAATGTTCCATGAGCTCAAAATTCATTTGAATTGGTCGAGCTTTGGTAGGAATCATTGAATATTTGAAAGTGGGTTCATAAGGAAGACGAACAACATGACGGTGACGATGCCAAAAAGCATTTGGAAGTTCAGAACATAATTCCTTTGTCAAATGTTCTTGATATTGAACAATTTGAGTTTGGAGTTTAGGGTCTTGAACTTGTTGATCAATGCGCCTAAACGCAATATCTGCTTTGAGGGATTGCAAATGTTGTTGTTTTTGAAAAATGAAATTAAGAAAACAAGTATCATTTCTGATGTTGTTGATTTCTATAATTTCAGGTTTGTAAAGAAAAGGAAACTCTACATCTGTTCCAAGAATTTGGGTTTTGATGCCCAATGTTGTAACAGAAAATGGATAAATTACCGCAAAAAATGGTGTTCCAAGAATCATCTTCTGGACCATGTTTTGAACAAGCAAAAAATCTTGTTTGATACAAACTTTGTCTTGGCAGATATGAGCATTTGTTAATTTATATGGTATAGCCAACTTAGAATTGGTGGTTGTATACAATTTTTGTTTTGTAAGTTCAAAATATTTGGTAGGTATTAATCCTTCTGCAACACAGTTAAGATCAGCGCCTGAATCAATAAGAGCTTTACATGTGATAGTAATCTTTTTATTGATAACGAGGTTCACTTTGCAAAACCATCGCTGATGGGTAACTTTGTTGATTTCATTAAGAAATAGAGGAGGAGAAATTTCTATCGGAGTTTCAGAAGAAGAGGGCATATCAGGTAAAGATGTTTTTTGAAGTCCATTGATACGAATATCAAGGAGAGAATGAATTTGTTTTAAAATCATAATATCTTTTTTGATATGATTAACTTTTGCTGAAGATCAGATAAATTGACAGGAATGGAAGAGGTGGATCTTCTAAATCTGTCAGAAATTTGTTTATGATCATAAAATGGATTTATGATCTCTGGAGTTGGTTTTGTGGTTAAATTTGTTTTGATGCGTTGAAGATATTCTGTTTAAGATTAAGATATTCAATACGATCAACAAAATCTAAAAGAATACTGGATTCTTTTGTATCGGAAAACATATTAATGCTTTGAAGGTTATGACAATGACATGCCTCTGCGCATTCTTCATTATCATTTTTTTCAGATTGATCAGAATCCGAAGTATAATTCAAATTAAAAATTTGAAGATCTTCGTCTGAATTATCTAATTCAGGAGCTTGGAGCTCTTGAATCTTTTGGGTTGTTCTGCAATTATTTGCATAGTGACCAGGACAACCACATTTGAAGCAAACTGGCTTTGAATGGGTATGGGCTGGATACTTCTTGAATGGTTTGGTAGGCTTGGGTTTATGCGTACCATGCTTTTTGGGCTGACTATAATATTGATTATAGTCCTTGGGCTGGAGTTGCTTAGGTCCATAAGGTTTTTTGGACTTAAACTGTTTAGCAAGATGGGACCTGTATTGGAGTTTTGATGGTGAGGGCTTTTGATGTGGGAGTTTAAAATCATCATACCCATATTGTTGACAGAAATCGCCAAGTTCTTTTGGGCCATTGATATTTTGTTTCTTAAATAAGTTGGTTTTTGAGTCTAAGATCATTACAAATATGCAAAGCACATTTGTTAATGAAAGCAATAATATATCCAAATGTGAGACATTCATAGGGAATGTCTTCATTGTAGATATCTTGTAATTTTTCTCTAACATTTTCTGCAAAGATTGGTAGAAGACTAGAAATGAACTTTCGCATCCAAAAGGGGTTATTTGCATCAGATTGAAACATAACCTTTTTTAGGAAGATATCTTTGTACCACCGGAAGTGACTCAAAGTTGGACATTTATGGATCATCAACAAATCTTTGGATTTGTTTTGAAACTCACTAGGATCTTCCATAAAATGTTTTAAAATACAGAAAATCAGAGTATGAACTGAATCAGGGATCTCTGAACCTTGTTCTGTTTTTATAGGATTACCTAATAAATCAATTTTGACTGCATTAAAAATTGATTGTTGCTCATTTGTAGTTAGGTAGTTATCCCACCATCCTTTGAGTAGTCCAGAAAAGCCAGCAATGATAAGAGCAGCAATAGTCTTATCATTTTTTCCTTCGCTACGATGAGCCGAGGCCATCATAACCATTTCCTGGGTTAACTCAATGATATTTTCTTCAGTTAAACCATCTATATTCAAAGTATAGAGATTATCTGTAGAAAATGACCCATAGACTTGAAGAAATTTCTCTTCATATTGCATGTCAGAAAGTGATGGTCGTGGATAAAAAATTCTAGTTGTTGGAAGTGGATTTTGATAGATTTAACAAACTTAAGGGGATTGGTATCAGAGCCATGTCTCCTTTTCTTCGGGGGGAAAGTGTTGGTGAGTCCTAGGTACTGTTGGTCAGCCGTTGATAGCGTTGGCAAGCCTGTAGGTATGTTGGTCAGCCGTTATGAGCCTTGAGTAAGTCGCCATGTTGAGCGCAGTGTTTACGGGTTAGGTAGTCCCATTCTGGTGTTCCAGCTGTAGGTGGTCCCAGTACAGTGTTCCCAATCCTCAATCCTAAAAGATTTTGAAAAATGTCTTTGCTTTTGAAATTTACCCGAGCTACTAGCTCTAGTCAAGACAGATTCCAGGTGGTATAAACCAAATGGAATGTAGAATTTCAGAAGTTGAAAAGAATTTACAAAAATGGTCAATACCAGAAATTCCTTAAAAAACATTTACAATGTTTCAAAATCCCTGTTTCCACAAAAAACAGAAGATCTGATTGATATTGAACAAACTATATCTTTTGATGGATCTATGGATTCAAAACAACTTTTTTCAAATTAAATTTTGGAATACCGTTAATGTCATGAATACAAATATATCCATATTGGATTGATTCAAATCGAGTTTAAACCCCTAACAAGAACATGATTAGATACATGTGTTTTGATCGCTCTTCGCGATTGTCGGCACAATAGGTTCGATGACTCGCCCTTAGGAATTGCAGAGTCAACTCTTGCGATGGGTTCAATCTATTTTGATTGTTACCCCAATTTCTCAGTATCTCTTACGGATCCACATATCCTCGAGACACTGACTCTCAATATCCAGACATCTGGATATGACATGCTTCCTGGATCAAAACCATTGGCTTTGATCTACAAGATAACCTACAAAGCCATGAAGACTCAGTTGAGTCCTAAGGCATTGATGGAGTCTGCAAAAGGATATAACATTCTTTTTCAGGCAAATAAAGAAAAAACAAGTGTTATTATCCCAAAGACAATCCACTGGAACCAAATCACCGTTCCAGTCACTTGGCAGGTTAACACTGAACCTAGAAGACCTGTTCCCAGTCGATTGAGTCAGATATTAACTCTTAACAATGGAACAAATGAATTACAATTCTCTGAGTCCAGAAAGACAAGTTTAAAATTGTCTGATTCAGGAAGAAGATCGACATCTTCTTTCAAAAACAACACCATCCCAAATCCCAAGGGCTCAGACACCTCCTGATGCCCTTCCTCATTTAGATCTTGCCAGTTTGAGAAATAATCCACAATTTCCTCAGATCTCTCAACCAATCTACAATCTTGAGTCCCCTACTCAATCTGAGATGGAAGATCATCCTCATTCTCATCCTCAATTGAATGTTTTACAAACAGAGTTTATCCTAGATAAAGAATGGATCAAACGAGACTTTGTAAAACCTTCCAATAGTCAAAAAAGAAAACAATTGTATGCACAAACCACAGAAGAACATAGAATTGAATTAGGAAAATAATTTTATGCATGTTGTGAAGAAATGCAAGAAAATTTACCATTTTTAGATTGATATTTTTCTGATTATCTTTCTAGCATAAATGTTATCAAAATTAATTCAAAATTCTGGCATACAACTGAAACAAATTCCGCCAAATAATCCATCTTGCCACCTTTAGAAGAAATTAAATTTTCAACTTTATGCTGTGATGTTTTGGCATCATCTTTCAAAGATCCCCAGATTGACAATACATTTAAAGGTCTTGGAAAAATTATTCAAAAGAATAATTATACCAACATTTTGCTGCATGAGATTGGAGATAAATTGATACAAGATCAAGTGGCTCAAAAGCAGGCATTTAATGATTCAAAACCAACAACGTATTTTACACCTACGTTTGTTGATCAAAATGTGTTAACCACACCTAACCAATTAATTAAAGAAATTGATCTTAAATTGGCTGCCCTTAATTTAAAATCCAATCTTCAAATTAATACATTGTCTTCCCAGACAATAAAATCGGATAGTGATTTTGATCCTATGGCTGAATTGGATCATTTAAACTACATCCCTTATCAAGCCAATCCCCTTAAGTTTGCTAAATCTTATGGGAAACATCAAAATCCACTTCCAACAACTAAAAATTTTTATCCACGACCATCACTCCCTGACATGCTATATGAAGAGAAATCTCTTCAAGTCTATGGGTCATTTTCTACAGGTAATCTTTATACTTGGAATATAGATGATTTTAAGTGAATAAAATATCATTGAGTTAACCCAGGAAATGGTTATGATGGCTTCGGCTCATCGTAGCGAAGGAAAAAATGATAAGACTATTGCTGCTCTTATCATTGCTGGCTTTTCTGGACTACTCAAAGGATGGTGGGATAACTACCTAACTACAAGTGAGCAACAATCAATTTTAATGTAGTCAAAATTGATTTATTAGGTAATCCTATAAAAACAGAACAAGGTTCAGAGATCTCTGATTCAGCTCATACTCTGATTTTCTTTATTTTACAACATTTTATGGAGATCCCAGTGAGTTCAAAACAAATCCAAAGATTTGCTGATGATCCATTTATTGAGTCACTTCCGGTGGTACAAAGATATATTTCTCAAAAATGTTATGTTTCAATCTGATGCAAATAACTTCTTTTGGAAGCGAAAGATCATTTCTGATCTTCCACCAATCTTTGTGGAAAATGTTAGAGAAAAATTGCAAGATATCTACAATGAAGACATTCCCTATGAACGTCTCACATTTGGAGATATTATTGCTTTCATTAACAAATGTGCTTTGCATATTTGTAATGATCTTAGACTCAAAAACCAACTTAAGAAACAAAATGTCAATGGCCCAAAAAAACTTGGCGATTTCTGTCAACAATATGACTATGATGATTTTAAACTTCCACATCAAAATCTCTCACCATCAAAACTCCAATACAGGTCCCATCCTGCTAGACAGTTTAAGTCCAAAAAACCTTATGGACCTATACAACTTCAGCCCAAAAACTATAATCAATATTATAGTCAGCCCAAGAAAACATGGTACGCATAAACCCAAGCCTACCAAACCATTCAAGAAGTATCCATCCCCATACCCATTCAAAGCCAGTTTGCTTCAAATGTGGTCGTCCTGGTCACTATGCAAAGAATTGCAGAACAACCCAAAAGATTCAAGAGCTCCAAACTTTTGAAGATATCAAGAACATGTTTTTACAAGTTTTAATGAACTCTGAATCAGATAATTCAGACGAAGATCTTCAAAATTTTAATTTGAATTATTCTTCAGATTCTGAGCAATCTGACAAAATTGATAATGAAGAATGCGCAGAGGCATGTCATTGTCATAACCTTCAAAACATCAATATGCTTTCAAAACAAAAGAATCCAGTATTATTTTAGATTTTGTTGATCGTATTGAAAATCCTAATATTAAAACAGAATATATTCAACACATCAAAATAAATTTAACCGCAAAACGAACTCCAGGGGTCATAAATCCATTTTATGATCATAAACAAATTATTGACAGATTTAGAAGATCCACCTCTTCCATTCCTGTCAATTTATCTGATCTTCAGCAAGAAGTTAATCATATAAAAAATATATTATGATTTTAAAACAAATCATTCTCTCCTTGATATTCGTATCAATGGACTTCAAAAACATCTTTACCTGATATGCACTCTTCTTCTGAAACTCTGGTAGAAATTTCTCCTCCTATATTTCTTAATGAAATCAAAAAAGTTACCCATCAACGATGGTTTTGCAAAGTGACCTCGTTATCAATAAAGAGTTTACTATCCCATGTAAAGCTCTTATTGATTCAGGCGCTGATCTTAACTGTGTTGCAGAAGGATTAATACCTACCAAATATTTCTAACTTACAAAACAAAAATTGTATACAACCACCAATTCTAAGTTGGCTATACAATATAAATTAACAAATGCTCATATCTGCCAAGACAAAGTTTGTATCAAACAAGATTTTTTGTTTGTTCAAAACATGGTCCAGAAGATGATTCTTGGAACACCATTTTTTGCGGCAATTTATCCGTTTTCTGTTACAACATCGGGCATCAAAATCCAAAATCTTGGAACAGATGTAGAGTTTCCTTTTCTTTACAAACCTGAAATTATAGAAATCAACAATATAAAAAATGATACTTGTTTTGTTAATTTCATTTATACAAAACAACAACATTTGCAATCCCTCAAAGCAGATATTGCGTTTAGACGCATTGATCAACAAGTTCAAGACCCTAAAATCCAAACTCAAATTGTTCAATATCAGGAACATTTGACAAAGGAATTATGTTTTGAATTTTCAAATGCTTTTTGGCATCATCACCGTCATGTTGTTCGTCTTCCTTATGAACCCACTTTCAAAGATTCAATGATTCCTACCAAAGCTCGACCAATTCAAATGAATTTTGAGTTCATGGAACATTGCAAAAAAGAAATCAAAGCTTTGCTTTTAAAGAAACTTATTAGGCATTCCAAATCTCCTTGGAGTTGTGTTGCCTTTTATGTTAACAAAGCAACTGAATTAGAAAGAGGAAGTCCTCACCTAGTTATCAATTATAAGCCCTTAAACCAGGTTTTGCAATGGATCAGGTATCCCATCCCTAACAAAAGAGACCTTCTTAAGAGATTACATTCAACTTGTGTATTCTCAAAGTTTGATCTCAAATCTGGATTTTGGCAAATTCAGATTCATCTTTTTGATCGTTACAAAACATATTTTAATGTTCCATTTGACCATTTTGAATGGAATGTTATGCCCTTTGGTCTTAAGAATGAATGATATTTTCTGTTCATTTTTGACCTTTACAATCGTGTATATTGATGATATACTCGTCTTCTCATAATCAATTCCAGCCCATTGGAAACATTTGTATCAATTTGAAATAATTATCAAAGAAAATGATTTAGTTATTTCTTCAACAAAAATCAATCTTTTTCAAACAAATGTCCGGTATCTTGGACATAAAATTTTTCATGGGACTATCTCATCCATATCTAGGGCAATCGATTTTGCAAACAAATTTTCAGATGAGTTAAAAGATAAAAACCAATTACAACAGTTTTTAGGATCTCTTAACTATGTTGCAGACTTTTACAAAGGCCTTAGGATTTTAATAAAACCTCTGTTTGCCAGACTTAAGAAAAATCTAAGTCCATGGACTGAAGCCCATTCCCAGGTTGTCCGTCAAGTCAAGTCTAGAGTCAAGCATCTCCCGTGTCTAGGGATATCCAATCCTGAAGCTTTCAAGATTGTAGAAACAGATGCTTCCAATTTAGGATACGATGGTATTCTCAAACAGCGTCTCCATGATTCTACTTCTATCCAATTGGTCCAATACCATTCTAGTATTTGGAACTCCGTCCAATTCAATTACTCCACAGTGAAGAAAAATGTTTTATCAATTATCTTGTGCATCATGAAATTTCAAGATGATTTAATAAACCAAAATTTTTTATTACAAGTTGATTGTCAATCTGCCAAAGAGATTTTAACTAAAGATGTTTTAAATCTCGTTTCCAACCCTTTTGAAGACTAATTATATTGACTCAATTGTTCAAATGAAAAAAAACAAAAAAAGAGTATTTAATTTGAGCATTAGGATACAAAATTTTTACAAATGTTTCCCATTCATTAAGAGGCATAAATGTGGCGATAAACTTATCAAAGATGTATACTAAAAACAGGACATTATCATGAAAATGATAGCTTAAAAATGAAAACAAATCATTAAATTCAAAAAGTTCGAGACAACTCAATAATTTATTTTTATTTTTTTGTTAAGGACCAAGTTGATAATTTGAAACACAGTCTAACGATAGTATTGCAGGTCCACCCCTTGGGTGAATGACCACAAACTTAACTGGTACCTTACAAAATAATACATGGTTTCAACAGAAATAAATAAACAAAAAAGTTAGAATCAGGACATCTTAGTGCAATTGGACAAGAAAGGAATCATTAGACTCATAAAAATAAGTTAACCTCGGCTACGCAAAATTGCAAATTGACTGCATAGATTTCAAAAAATATGCCTAGCATACAGATAGCTAATTTGACACCATTGACTAGCTATTCCGTGCAATAACATGTTAACATTGGGTTTTCTGTCAATGGCATGACAGCTCAACGGTTAGAGCTTGGCGGATGGTAGCACTAGGTCATGGGTTCAAACCCAGCTTGCGGAATCTTTATGAGTTCTGGGATCCTATAAAAACCCTGCTTGCCTTTCAAAAAAAAAAAAAAAACATTTAGGTTTCCTACTATCAATATCTTACATAGGGGTGGGCAAAAATCGATTTAAATTCGGTTAATCGACCGAACCGATTTTCAAATTCGGTTCGATAACCGAATCGAAATATGAGTAGAAAGAAAATAATTTAAACCAAACCAAACCGATTATAAACGGTTCAAAATCTTTTTACGATTTTGAACCGACCAAATAATAATCGAACCGACAGATTAATTAGATATATATAAATAAGTAATTAGTGCAACAAATGCATTGCAGTACACCGTGTTGCACTGAATCACCCCCATTCTCTCAAAATTTTCAATTTGGGCTAAAAATTGGGTCTATAAAAAAATTGGACATGTTTTAATGAAAGTCTTTCAAGTGCTTGAGCCCGAAATTTCGCCCAATCGAATCGAACATATCTGAAATTCGATTCAATCGAATTCATCAATTTAAAAATACAAAATTTGATTTCGATTTAGGTTTTGGACAAACCGAATAAAATCGATTTGGAGCTCAAAATCGAACTAAATCGATATTGCCCACCCCTAATCTTACACCCCAATTATGCATAAGACACTAAAAGGTGAATCTCTCTTCACATATACCTCGCCACCTAACTGACAAGCCCAAACAAGTCCACCCTGTATCTCCTGTTGATGCAACAAAGCAGCTGAAACACACGCTGATCTAACACCAACATATAGCAATGTCTGTCAGCAATCATAACTTCATCCAAGCTGAAGACACATCACTAACCAAACTATTTATGGTGCCAATTTGTTAAGTAGAACTGAAGATGAAAACTTAATATGAAAGATCCAACTAAATAAGGTTTCTAGTATATAGAATTATAATATTATTATTTAAGAGAAAATACAGATGGGGATTAGTTGTGTAACCAACCGTTGAGTAAAACACCTGGTCTAAAGGAACCACTCACTCCCTGGAGAAGTTTGAGTTTGTCTTGTACCTCTCCTTGTTGCTTCTTTTCCTATACAATCAAATCACTAGTGAGAAGTTATATTTTTCTAAAAATCTTATTGCCAATAGTCTGTTGAAAATCATTACTAACTAGTCCAAATGTTTAAAGTTTAAAGTTCAAAAGTTAAAACCCATTATCTAGAGGATCCAACAAGAATGAGTATTCTCTAGATGGTTCAATGTCTAGAGAATTCTACACCATTGTAACACTCTAGACATTTGAGAGAATTCTAGAGAAGCAAAAATGTGTGGTTGAGATTGCTTCTCTAGAATCCTCCCACCTTCTTAAAGCTACTATAAATAGGGGAGAAATTATGAGGTCTAGGCATTAAAGAGCAAACAAGCTCAAGTGTAGTAGTGAGTGTTGTGAGCATAGTAAGGGTGTGAAGTTGTAAGAAACTTTTGAGAGATTAATAAATTAGTCTTTCGAAGTATGCTGCATGCGAAGAATGTACCGAATCGTTTTTGGGCTGAGTGTATGAAGACTGCAGCCCATGTTATCAACAAGCTGCCAAAAGCAAAACTAGATTTCCTTTCACCGTTCCAAAAGTTATGGCATACCAAGTCTACAGTGAGTCACTTCCGAGTATTCGATGTGTGTGCTAATTGTTCGTGCCTAATCACCTAAGAAGTAAGTTCGATAAGAAGGTTATTCATTGCATCTTGTGGGATACGACAGTCAAAGAATAGGATGGAAACGTTGCAATCCTACGACCGGGCGGTGTCATACATCAAGGAACGTGGTGTGTGACGAAGCTTCATCGTGGTGATCTACACAACAACTAGTTCTGCCAGACTCTAAAAGTCTACAAGAGGAAATGCAGGAAAATGAGTCATCACCTGCAAATGATGAAGAAAGAGTACGACCGAGCTCACCCAAAAACCAAGTACATCTTCAAGCCCATGGCAGACTGGTATATATAAAAGAACACCAGAAGAAGTTCAAGAAAGTGAAAAAGATGTGGGCCAACAGTTAAGAAGGACAACTAGACAACGCAAGCCCAATCCAAAGTATGCAAATGTTGTGACTGAAGAACACAACATTAGGGAGCCCGCAACATTTGAAAAAACATCTCAGAGTCCGGAGTGGAGAAATGCAATGGAAGAAGAAATCCAAGCCCTGGAGCAAAATCAAACTTGGGACTTGGTACCAAAACCAAAGGATGTAAATCCCATATCATGTAAATGGGTCTACAAGATAAAGACTCGTCCCGATGGCTTGATAGAACGGTACGAGGCACGATTGGTAGCTCGAGGGTTCTCACAGCAATATGGGCTGGACTATGATGAAACATTCAGTTCGGTAGCCAAGATTACTACTGTCAGGGTTCTACTTGCACTAGCAGCAAATAAATCTTGGAAACTATGGAAAATGGATGTGAAGAACACGTTCCTGCACGATGAAATCGACCGAGAAATATATATGGAACAACCGAGGGGGTTTCAGTGTAAAACCCAACAAAACTATGTTTGCAAGCTAAAAAAGGCGTTGTACGGACTGAAGCAAGCACCAAGGGCCTTGTACGGGAAGATAGCAGAGTTTTTAGTTCAAAGCGGCTACTCAGTTGCACATTTAGACTCCAGCCTATTTATCAAATCCTAGGAAGGAAAACTAGCAATAGTGCTGTATACGTAGATGATCTGATTGTCACTGGAAATGATACAGGAGAATTAAGACACTTCCTAGGGCTTGAGATAGAACGAAGTGTCAGAAGCTTTATTTCTTTGCCAGCAAAAATATGCTCGAGATTTATTGAAAAAGTACGGGATGCTTGAGTGTAAACTGACCTCAACACCAATGGAGACCAATGTTAAGTTATGTGCTGATAAAGGAAAAGACTTCGAAGATACAACAATGTATCGCCAACTTGTCAGGAGCCTAATCTACCTATCCCTCACACGGCCAGACATAGCCTACGCAGTTGGAATAGCAAGCCGGTTCATGCAGAAGCCGAAAAAGCCTCATCTCGAAGCAGTTCGCAGAATCTTAAGGTATGTGAAAGGTACTACTGACATTGGAATTCTATACAAGAAAGATGAGGAATGCAAAATGGTTGGCTACTGCGATGCGGATTATGCTGGAGATCATGACACAAGGGGATCGATTACAAGATACGTGTTTAGTTTTGGTTAAGGAGCAGTCACTTGGTGTAGCAGGAGACAACCAACAATATCTCTTTCAACTACAGAAGCGGAGTACAGAGCAACAACTATGGCAGCACAGGAAAGTACTTGGCTAGTACAACTAATGAAGGACCTTCATCAGCCAGTCGACTATGCAATACCATTGCATTGTGATAATCAGTCTGCAATACGCTTAGCTGAAAATCCGGTGTTTTATGTAAGGACAAAACACGTAGAGGTTCACTACCACATCATTAGAGAGAAGGTACTTCAAGGAGAGATAGAAATACAAACAACCAAGACGGATAACCAAGTAGCAGACATATTCACTAAGGGACTTGGCAAGACAAAGTTCGAAGACTTTCGGAGACAACTTGGCATGATCTTCAACGGAGTTAGTGATGAGGGAAAGTGTTGAAAATCATCACTAACTAGCCCAAATGTTTAAAGCCTAAAGCCCAAAAGTTAAAACCCATTATCTAGAAGATCCAACAAGAATGAGTATTCTCTAGATGGTTCAATGTCTAGAGAATTCTACACCCTTGTAACATTCTAGACATTTGAGAGAGTTCTAGAAAAGCAAAAATGTGTGGTTGAGATTGCTTCTCTAGAATCCTCCCATCTCCTTAGAGCTACTATAAATAGGGGAGAGGTTGTGAGGTGTAGGCATTAAGGAGCAAACAAGCTCAAATGTAGTAGTGAGTGTTGTGAGCATAGTAAGAAACTTTTGAGAGATTAATAAAATTAGTCTTTCTTAAGTTCTAGTTATTCCCAAATCTCCCAACATAGTCATGGTTCAAAATGTTGTTATCTGTTTTAGGAGTAATAAGTGCACCGGGATCTTGCCTGATTTGGTACCGTTGATGTGCCTCGAGATAAACATTAATTTCTATCTCGAAGAACATCAACGGTGCCTGATAGCACCAGCACCAAACCAGGCAAGATTCCGGTGCATTTAAGAATTCCCCCTGTTTTAGATAGTTACACTCGAGCAAAACAGGTGGTAGTGAAGACCGATAGATCAGAATGTTATGAGGGCATGTTGAGAGTTGACTAATCAGAGATCAACTTGGTGAGAAAGGGTCAAAAAGAAAGGGAGGAGGAAAGAAGGGGCAATGAGAAGGTCAGGTATTTCTGACAAAACGCAAACTGCAGCACCCAACCTGAAAAAATGTGAATGGAAATTGTCACAAAAAAGCATGATATGGTTCACTTTCATCCTATAATGGTAAATTGTCATCATAACATATAAATCAACAACATCTGCAACTCTCCAATTAGAATTTGGCTAATTGGCGAGGAAACCAGCGAGGAAAATTGCGAGGGAGGAGGACCCTCCATTTCCCTCGCGATGCGTGCATCTCATCTCTTGCACGTATCACAAGGGGATGGAGGGTACTCCCTCCCTCCCTCGCTGGTTTCCTCAACAATTAGAATTGATTAATAGGAATTTGGCTAACTGGCGAGGAAATCAGTGAGGGAGGGGGACCCTTCATCTCCCTCGCGATGCGTGCATCTCATCTCTTGCACGTATCGCAAGGGGGATGGAGGGTCCTCACTCCCTCCCTCGCAGTTATCCTCTTTGGTTTCCTCGACAATTATAATTGATTAATGGGAATTTGGCTAACTGGCAAGAAAACCACGAGGGAGAGAGGGGGACCCTCCATCTCCTTCGCGATGTGTGCATCCCATCTCTTGCACGTATCGCAAGGGGGATGGAGGGTCCTCCCTCCCTCGCTGTTTTCCCTCGCTGGTTTCCTCGACAATTAGAATTGATTAATGGGAATTTAGCTAACTGGCGAGGAAACCAACGAGGGAGATTGTTACGAATGCATTGAAAAACCAAAATCACTTCAACTGTACTGCATCATCTAGATTGAAGGGCACACCTGAAACTCTCAAAAGATGTAGGATTCATAATAAAACTGAGTGATTAGAAAACATGTATAAAATAGCTAGTAAGACATTTCAAAAAACAACTACCAATCAACATACACAATTCTAACACTCCTTTTCCACCAACTCCCAAACTACCAAGTGCCGAATTGCGTGATGAATGAAAATCTAGTCACATAAATAATGGAACTCCAAAAACTAATTGCGGACTATCTATTATCAAAACCCCATAGATTGGAATACCACAATGACGTTAGTCGATGTGCAACACATATATCTCTTAAGCATTTCATTAAACACCTCTAATGTAACAGATTTTACTTTCATGTTTGTCATTAAATTAACAATGGAAATGCCTTCTTTCTTTTCATTCAAGTTGATGATAAATGAAAATGGTCACATCTCTAAGCCATACACGTGTTATGATGATGTTTAGGAAGTACGGGCCCCAGCGTCAGTTCAATACTGATTTAGCCCAAGCAGTTCTAAGCCCTCCTAGTTCAGTCCGCTAGATGGACTCGAACTCTTACATCATACCAGACCCACACGTCTCACAACTATTCTCACTACTGATAATCACATAATTATAACATTATTACCTCTTATTATATTTTGTTAATCCTTATTTTTATCTTCTTTTAGATTAATTATTAATTTTTGTGTTTTTGTAGAATGTGGAGCTGTAATGAAGAAATCAGAGAAAAATTCAATGAACAAATCTCAGACGGTGACTCCAGAGGAAGTGGAGGTGAAAATAGCCTAACCCATAACCTAAACTCAAAACCAAGCTCATAAAGTCAAACCCAAAGAATAGTCACCCATTTATCTCATATTCAGATTTGATTTTACCTTGATTCACTCCATGAATCATCCTTTATCTCATGTCTATTCATTTTGTTCATTATCTATAAATACAATAGAAAATGACTGTTAAAAGAGGAGAAGGAGAAGGGAATCAAGCCTCAATAGCCAAAAAAAAAAATCCTCATTCCTTCACAAAGTGATTTTCATCAAACCCATCTCATCACCATCAGTCTTCACCTCGCCACCGTCCAGCAGCCAACCACCGAGCACCACCATCATCCACCATCAGTCTTCACCTCGCCACCGTCCAATAACCAACCACCGAGCACCACCATCATCCATCACACCCCTCGCGCAAAAGAACAGGGAGCATCTCCCTATTTTCTCGTCACGTTTCCCTCCCTCTCCCTGTTCCATCAAGCTACACAGCCATCACCACCACCGCAGCACGACCCCCTGTCCTCTCTTCTCCACCTCGCCTTCATTCCTCATCCATCTCTCCCCGCCCTCTCTCTCATTCCCGTCACAGACAAGAAACCAACAGGAACGCAAGCCGCCATCTGCCACCTGCCACTTCCCACCGCCATCACCCACCACGAAACAGAGCTCGCAAGAGTATCGGAGCCGGTCTGAGGAAGATGAAGATCGCGAAGAGCGAAGACGAAGGCGCAGAGAACGTGCAATTTTTTGGCGGGAACCAACTGTTTTTTCAAAACAGTTGGCTGTTTGCAATCTGCTGATCTGCTGAGTACTACCGCACCGAGGCGGTGACAAATCAAAAGGGTTGTATAATTTATTTTATTGACTTAAATGCTTAATTGTTAATTACAATTTTATTTCAAAAATTTGATAAATTGCTTTCACCTTTCATGTTCGATTAAAACTTGATGTGTTTGGTAGTTAGATTCACATTTTATCAATATTCAAAGCATGTGCTAACAAATGATGAACTTGAACTTTGATTAAGTGTGCCCTAAAAAGACACTTAATGCTTGTTAAGAATTTATTTGCTTGAGATAAATTGTTCATGTTTGACAGAAACTTGATATGATTGGAATTAGATTTTAATGATCACATCTTCGGTGTAAGCAAGGGATCCTCATCCCTAAAGCTTCTCGTTTATAATTTCAGTAATTTAGATTTAAATATATTTGCTAACTCATCGGTGAGTCCAAACCCACAAAATCCATATTTTCCTTTTATTTTATTTTTCCTATTTTTAATTTATTTTTAGTTTACTTTTAAAATCACTGTAACCCCATTTTTCTGTAAATTAGTTTAAATAAATTCTAAAATTCAATTTAATCCACCTTCCTCATGGGATCGACTCGTACTTGCTGTTGTCTACCAGTTAGACACCGTGCACTTGCGGTTATTACAAGTGGGTCAAATTAGTATGTTTATTTTGGCCGGTTAAACCCGCAACAAGTTTTTGCCACCGTTATTCTAAATTAGCCTATTTGTTAAGTTCTTTTTACACTCATTTCGTGTTATTTGTTTGATTTTGTAAAATACATGCTTCTCGAGGAAATTGGACGATCCTGCAAACATCAAGCAAATTTTAATTTTAATTAATTTTTTTTTATTTTTGTGAGGAGAGTTTTAATTTTATTTTCACCTCGTTTTACGAGTGTGTGGTGTAATAATTTTTGGTAAACTCTATTGTTTTCCATTTTTAATCACCTAAAAAAACCCAAAATTTTCCAAGTCAAAAGAAATTATAGGGAAACAATTTTAATTGTTACCCAATAAATTTTTTATGAGTTAGAATTCCGACTTCTAAGACCAAGACCAGTAATTTGATTGCATATGCTTGTGTGCTGATTGAAACGGATAAAAAGAAGTCAGACATTTTTTTAATTGTGCTAACTTTTTGTGCAGAACGGAATACGCACATTGTAAGTACTTCTATCACACGCAATGTATTAGCGGCTCGAGTGCTTTGTGTAATTTTTTGAAATTGTATGATTGGTTGTTTAATTTCTGTAATTGTGTATGCTAAACTTTAGTAATTCATAATAAGCAGACCCAGCTTCTAAAAAGAAACTGGTGGGACTTGATATCCCCACCTCATCACTCCAGCTGTGTGCAAAATAGCCAAACATAATTAAAATCAATTAGCTAGTTAGATAAGCCATCTTTTATGTACAGTGTTCATAAGACAACCAAGACCAAAGTGAATCCAATAATTTTTTTGTTTGACCAAAGCTAAAAGTGACGATAGGTTTAATCATTTAATGAACTCTGAGAAACCACTTCCACAAGGATAATTTACCCGGTACGCCGAGTCATAAGTAAGCTTCGATCCACATAAAGAATTGGTGTAACCAACAGTTTTGGCTAGGAACACAAGCCTCAAGTGTACATCTAACGTCACATTTACTGGCTTACAGAGCGATAGCACAAGGAAGTACTTAATTGGACCATTGTGACCTCCTTCCCTTGTGTGATGATCCAGTTTCTTTGAAACAAAACTCTAGCCTACTGATTTTGAACTTTGCGGTGTAAAGTGTACACTCTTAGGATCAACTTGTAGCACCCATTGCTCCGTCATTAAGATTACATAAGAAATAATTGTCCACCAAAGATAAAAAGATAATTGATCTAAAAAAAACGTTGATTGCTTAGGGAGGCATGTTTCTTGTGCATTTATTGGTTGCTGATTGCGTGTGAGTCTGTGTATATTTTTAGAGTTAGTGATAAAAAATAAAAATAAAATAAAAATGAAAACACATGGGATTATCCAGCCTATTTTTCCGAGCAAGTCAATTCATTTTATGACATGCGACGACCTGATTATGATCCATATTTAGATTATTACAACCCAGGTTTAGCCTATCATCATGACTTCTCATGGGCTCATGGTTAGTACCATGAAGGCCATCTAGACACTCCTCAAGCTTTCATTCTTGATAATGAGTCTCAATTTCCTCAAGTTGTTCCTCCATCCAACACATCAAGGTTAGAGGATATTTTGAACCTTTTTATAGAGTGAACAGGAGAAATGCTTGAGCAAATTTTCAGGATATTACAGAATTGATAGTTATTTCTCAACAAAACTCCCAAGCTATCCGAAAACTTGAGATGACTGTGAGTCACATAGCTGAGTCACTTTCTGAGATAGAGTCAGATTCGAAATTAGTGGCACATCTGAGCCAGATGATGAAGATGTCCAATGCATTACTACCCTAAAAAATGAAAACTGGTTGAAAATCAGGTAGAAATGCCTGATATGGGTGTCATTGAGTTGTCTAGACCAATATCTCTATGTGATTCATGTGATGAGCCTGTACCACCTGATATATCCATCGTCTCATCTACTTGCATCACATTCCCATTTACTGAGGCTACTTTCACCGATCCCTTGTTTGTAGTGAGGATTTCAGTTTCACCATCCTGTTGTAAAAACTATTCAATCTTCTGATTTGGAACCAGACCTAGGATGTTCCCTTTTTGGAGCATGCAAGAATCCTCTGTTGTGTATGACTACTGGTCACTTTGGGATGTCCTAGTATATTTGGTGCCCCATGTGATTGCTATATTTGGGTGGACTGATCCTCAACTGCTCAGGTTGTTGATATACGACCATGGACTAAGTGTTTGTCATGTTGCCCCTCTCCACTTTTCTATATACCATTTTTTAGGAAGAATATTTGTCGGGCTGATGACGTTAAACCAAGCGCTACTGGGAGGCAGCCCAACTTTTGTTGTAAGAGTGCATGTTGAGTGTGTATTTTATCTTTTTCTATTAACTAATCCACAATTCTTTTGTCTTTGAGCTTTCATCGGTGGATTACTTGTAGAAATTGGTAAAATCTTCACCGCAGTAATACTGTTCTAACCTCCTCTCATATACTTATTTCATTCATTTGTCAGAATTATTTTGTTAAACATTGAGGACAATGTTTGGATTAGGTTTGGGGGTAGGGTTCATGAGTCGGTGAATTTTTCGTAGTGTTTTCTTTTTTTATTCTTAAAAAAAAATTGTGCTTTTCTGTCATGAAAACTTGGTCTTTTGTGATTATGAAAATCGATTTTAAATGTTTTATGCTCAAGAAAATGCAAGCCAACTTGACATGTTGGTATATTGATAAATATTGAAATGTTAGTATGATCCTTAAGTTAGATCTAATTCATAAGATTTTTCAACTCGATTATCTTTGCACCATGAGCCATGTTAGCATAACTTGAAGTTGATGAGTGAAGTATATACTAGAAAACCTTTGAATAATAGTGGAGACTTAACCCTGAAAGTTTTGAACCTTTCTATTTTTCCGAGGGTTATAAATAAACTCTGATTTTTCTTGAGTCCGTATTATCTCGTTGATGATCTCATTATTCTCATTTTTCTGATCAATTGCTTTGGGACTGACATCAAAATTGAATTATTACATTAGAACTTCTTGGCTTATTCAATTGAGATGTCATAATACTGACCCAAATTTAGGAAATGATCTAGGCATTTTTTCCTTTTCATTCTTTAGACCATTAACTAGCCTTTTGACTTACCCATGACATTAACCTTTTTGTAGCCTTTTGAGCCTTATAATAACTTTTATTTGTAAACCCATTAACCTTTACCCAACTTTTCTGGGAATGTGTATGGATGGATATACTTGGTGTAAAAAGGGCATCAAAAAGCAAAATATGAGATATTTCATAAATCCACTATGTGAAAAAAAAAGGTTGAAGAAAAGAAAAATAGTTAAAGTAGAAGAAGAATGTCAATGAGGATAAAGATGTGAGAATAAAGAAAAGTTGATGATGCGCAACATTGGTTTATTCTTGTCAGCCCTAATTATTCGTTGAATGGGTGTATACATTCCTAGAAACTTTTCTTAGAATCCTTTGACATTCCTTATTAACCATTACCCAAGCCCCGCTACAACCCAACAAAGTCCTAGTTGATCTTAGGTAGAGGTTGGTTTCACAGATGTGGAGATTAAATAACTAAGAACTATGGTGTTTGATTCAACATTCCCAAAAGTAATTGATATTCTTTTCCATGAGATCATGTTCATTCAATTCTTGAAAAGTCCGTTCTTCATATTACTATATGTAAGATGATTGTTTTCCATTATTTACTCTTTTCCTCACATATAAGCTGAGTGAAATACCAAATCTCTGAGTGTTTTATTGTGAGTGACATGAGAGGTTTGAAGTCAAAACAAACTTTCTACAGGAGATTTAGTCATTGTTTTACTCTGAAATGAAAAGTTATGTTGATACTGCTATCCACACACACACATTGAGTTGAGGATGATTGTGAATTTTTTCTAACCTTTGGAGAATATTAAATTATTTGGAGATTTGTTGATACACTAAAATGACACTGTTGGTTTCTTGCATTTCTTGAAGTTTTAAAATGAACACTGTTTGACAAAGTTTTGTTGAGTCAGTAATGTTTGTGGGTAACATTTTCTGGAAACCCTCACGAGACTATAACTCGTCCCTAGAGGTAATCTAGGGGTTCAAAGCCTTGTTGCATGTTTTCAAAGGTAAGTGCAATCGACGATTCCTGCGAAAGTGAGTTAGGATTTTATTTGTGGTTTTCTTTTATTTGTTTTGCTCTAGGACTAGCAAAATATAGGTTTGGGGGTATTTGATAATAAAATAATTATAACATTATTACCTCTTAATATATTTTTGTTAATCCTT
The DNA here is from genome assembly GCA_003290165.1 of Berberis thunbergii. NCBI lineage: Eukaryota > Viridiplantae > Streptophyta > Magnoliopsida > Ranunculales > Berberidaceae > Berberis > Berberis thunbergii. Next base: position 32,465 of record QNQO01011164.1, on the reverse strand, counting down.
ATTTTTATCTTATTTTAGATTAATTATTAAATTTTTGTGTTTTTGTAGAATGTTGAGCTATAATGAAGAAATCAGAGAAAAATGCAATGAAAAATCTCAGACAGTGACTTAAGAGGTAGTGGAGGTGAAAATAGCATAAGCCCATAACCTAAACTCAAAACCAAAAAATATTCTCCCATTTATCCCATATTCAGATTTGATTTTATCATGATTCACTCCATGAATCATCCCTTTATCTCATCTCTATTCATTTTGTTCATTATCTATAAATACAATAGAAAATGAATGTGAAAGGGGAGGAGGAGAAGGGAATCAAGCCTCAATAGCCAAAAGCAAATCCTCCTTCCTTCACAAAGTGATTTTCATCACACCCATTTCATCACCATCAGTCTTCACTTCTTCACCGTCCAGCAGCCAACCACCGAACACCACCATCAGTCTTCACCTAGCCACCGTCCAGCAACCAACCACCGAACACCACCATCATCCGCCATCAGTCTTCACCCCGCCATTGTCCAGCAGCCAACCACCGAGCACCACCATCATCCATCACAGCCCTTGCACAACAAAACAGGGAGCATCTCCATGTTTTCTCGTCACGTTCCCCTCCCTCTCCTTGTTCCATCACGCCACACAGCCATCACCACCACCGGAGCACGATCTCCTGTCCTCTCTTTTCCACTTCGCCTTCCTTCCTCATCCATCTCTCCCTGCTCTCTCTCTCATTCTCGTCACAGACAAGAAACCAACAGGAACGCGAGCCGCCATCACCGCCACCAGAGCCACTTCCCACTGCCATACCCACCACGAAACAGAGCTCGCAAGAGTACCGAAGCCGGTCAGAGGAAGAAAAAACTCGCGAGGAGCGAAGACGAAGCTCGCAAGGAGCGTGGCTTGCTGGAGACGAAGGCGCAGAGGATGTACGATTTTTCTGGCAGGAACCAACTGTTTTTCAAAATAGCTGGCTATTTGCAACCTGCTGATCTGCTGAGTACCACCGCACCGAGGCGGCGACAAACCAAAAGGGTTGTATAATTTATTTTACTGACTTAAATGCTTAATTGTTAATTACAATTTTATTTCAAAAATTTGATAAATTGCTTTCACATTTCATGTTCGATTAAAACTTGATATGTTTGGTAGTTAGATTCACATTTTATCAATATTCAAAGCATGTTCTAACAAATATTGAGCTTGAACTTTGATTAAGTGTGCCCTAAAAAGACACTTAATGCTTGTTAAGAGTTTATTTTCTTGAGATAAATTGTTCATGTTTGACAGAAACTTGATATGATTGGAATTGGATTTTAATGATTACATCTTCGGTGTAAGCAAGGGATCCTCATCCCTAAATCTTATCGTTTATAAGTTCAGTAATTTAGATTTAAATATATTTGCTAACTCATCGATGAGTCCAAACCCCACAAAATCCATCTTTTCCATTTATTTTATTTTTCTTATTTTTAATTTATGTTTTGTTTAGTTTTAAAAACACTGTAACCCCATTTTTCTGTAAATTAGTTTAGATAAATTCTAAAATTCAATTTAATCCACCTTTCTCGTGGGATCGACCCGTACTTGCCGTTGTCTACTAGTTAGACACCGTGCACTTGCGGTTATTACAAGTGGGTCAAATTAGCTTGTTTATTTAGGCTGGTTAAACCCACAACAAATACCCGTAAGTCCTACTAAGGCAACTATCTCGAGGATCAGCTTTGGACGGACAACTGCAGCGAATCTCTACTTCCAACCAAGAAGCAAGTACCAGAGTACAATTCATACAGGGAAACTTCCTTCTAGGGATTACTCTCGTGTTGGAAACTATCTCCCGCGTATCTAGGAGCACAAGATTAACAGAGAACTTCCCTCCTACAACACGATTCCTAATTAGATGAGGATCTCTACGAAAATCTCCTTCCTAAACTACGCCTTCGATGGCCTGGTAGAACCAAGACTCCTGCACTATAAATAAGACATGAGGTTGGTAAGCTAAGGTATGCTACGAATTCCAAGTTTGCAACATTACACCTTCCTCAGATCCCTATCTGACTTTAGCATCAGAGTCCCATCGGCCACCACAACGGTAATCTATGGCTCACGTGCGTTACCTGTGCAGGTTAGCAGAAACTGGGTCAAAGTAGGGAGTGGAAAATGACTGAATGAGTTTAGCGCCGTCCGAGGGGAATGCCAAAGTTCCTAGTCTATCACCAGCATCGTCTCCCTTAAAAATACAGAGAGATGGTGACTACTAGATCGTGCAACAACGGAGAACAAGGTGACACGTGAAACACTCATGCCAACCTTATATCGCCGCTTTCAGCGGTCCCAGTCATGCGCGGGTAGCAAATTAACACCCCGCCTCGACAACAGCAATGAAGGGCAATGAAGGATCCCAGAATAGATATGTTGTCATCTCAAATACAGATCGCCAAAGCAGTGGAGGTTCTCATGCTACAAAATCCATCACATGCCAATGGATACCGGGAGCAGCACGGGCCTCCATCTCCGGAGGATGGCAGGGTGTAAGCACAGGAAAGCCAAGCCCTCGCTAGTTCTCATTGGACTAAGGGTGATTGCAAGGCTAACGATGAGCCTGTCGCAAGGCAGAGAGGCTCTGTCCTCAAAATCCTCTCCACAGAGGGGCACACAACTCAGACGTGTTGTACCATCTCTTTGTCCCACCATTTGTTGAATGAATCATGAATGAGGCCATTTTGAGGAAGTTCAATCCCTCGAAGCTAGACTTCTACGATGGAACCACCAATCCATTCGAGCACCTACGCCATTACCAGCACGTAATGGCCCTTAAAGAAGGATCATAGTTGGTGATGTGAATAACCTTTCTCACTAGCCTGAAGAAGTCAACACTGGCGTTGTTCCACAGCCTTTTGCCGAGGTTGATTGATTTCTTCAAGTCGCTAGCAAATTGGTTCTGACACGTTTCATCAAGAGCCAACATTTCCTAAAAGGCCCACACTACATACTCTCTCTAAAGCAAAGGTCCAATGAGACACTCTAAGAGATACCATGCTACAGGTTGTGCCACTACCACAACAATCATAGCATAACCCCGTCAACCACCACTACCCACCTCCATCTCATAGCCACCACCACGATCAACTACCACATCACCATGCCACAACCATTAACACAATTACACCACCACATCAACTACCACAAACTCCGACAACAACATTATGCACATCTATACTATGAAAGGATTTCAATGATTTTTGACTGAGTTGTGTTTCACTCAAACCAACTTAATTTTTAGATTAAAAATGAACAATCATGACTCCTTGACTTCGTTATTTATAAACCTTTCTATACAACACGCAAATCAAATTCTCGATGTCTCTCTCTTCCAAAACGTAAGAGTAAGAAATTATTTCGCATCAATTAGCATATTTGATTCATTGATGTTCTCAGAGTATACTGTGATTTGTTGGGTGATAGATTTGGCATTCTTCACTCATTCAATTAACATGTCTTCTCATTCGATTGGTGTTCTTCAACCAATTCACCTGTCTCTCTTCCAAACGTTGTGACAAACTAACTCATTGTGATTCTTAAATCTCACTCATTGGTCTTCGAATTTTCTTGGATGTTGGATTGATCTAATAGTTTATCCCCAGATTAACAACAATAACAAGATGTCTCGGTATGCATTTGATTTCTCTTTTTGATCTGTGAAGAGTGTCTTTAGTTGGTTTGGTTCAGTACCCATATTAGGACACTTCCTTTCTTCTATTGTTTACTTTAATGAGGTTGTTTGTTGAATGGACACTAACAGACAAAGTATATGGAGTTCTTCTTGGTAGATTACTAACATGGGCCAATCTCTTTTGAACATGGTTGCTCCACTGAACCTTGATACTTAGCGTAAATTCTAAACTTAGGGCAGTTTTGTTTAAGAAACTATGCAACTAGGCAAATCACTACCTCACTCTATCGTCTGTTTATCAAAATCAGAGTAGCATTGGTTAGTACGACTATAAATTGTTAAAGAATAGAAGTTTACTTATGTTACAGAATAGGAAAGTGTTACAAAGTAGAATACATTAAAAGAGTCAAAATAGAATAGAAGTCTTAGGTTTCCTATCTTAACAAGGTTAGGTTAGAGTTAGCTTTATAAGCTTGTATTCAATCAATGAAAACAACAATAATATTTCAATTCATTTTCTTTACATGGTATCAAAGCAAGGCTTCTCTAGTTAACTGAACTTGAGCTGCCGCGCCGATAATCCTTCTCGCTTGTTAACACTGGCAAACACCACCTCACGTAGCCACCCAATCTCACAATCTCTCTTGTCCACGCAGCCACAACACACAACATATCACAAACTTCATCAGATCAGCACAAACTTCATCAGATCATCATCTTGATCAGCCTCTCATATTAACGTGATCATCTTCATCTCTTCAAATAGAGATTTTCATTGTCTCTTCAAACAAAGATCTTCTCAAGCTCTTCATCTCTATTAACAGAGACCAACAAATATCATCATCGCCAACACGAGGTCTCCATTAACACCCAACTTAATCAAACCCTTTATTAATCTTTTTCAAACATCATCAGATCAGATCGTCCCCATCATCATCAGTTCGGATCGTCTCCATCATCAGATCAGATCAAACCCTTCATCAATCCTTATCATCAACAAACATCTTCAGATCATCTCCGATCACTAGATCATCATCAAACCATCAAAACCACCATCGACCATCATCATCAATCGTCGGAACCCCACTGATCAATCATCCATAAATCATATCTTGTCATCATCAGCCTGATCAGCCATCATCCTGATCCTTATCAACAGAGCTCATCTTGATTGACGGAGATCTCTTTCATCAACAGAAATCCCGAAGATCGAACCATAATCCTGTTCTCGCCTTCTAAATCGAAAAAAGGAGAAAACAGGGAGGGGGCGAGATTAATTTTAGCAAATACAAGAAGAAGAAGAAGGAACTTTCTTTTTCCTTTCAAGTTATTAGCACCTCGAGATTTCATCAGTGCACCAACTGATTACAAAAAAAGCTTATTTTAAAGGATCAGGCTAATAACACTCAAGGTTTAGTCAAAGCCACCAGTACACCACGTAGCTGCCGCCACCATGGACGACAATACAAGAAGTGGTTTCAACACCACCACATCACCATACAACAAGTCCAAAGCTCACAATATTGGTAATGATCTTTCTATTATTGAGTTAACTGGTAAAATACTCTCTTTCAAATCTCATAGCTCCCATTCATCTTGGATCCTTGATAGCGGCCCCACTGATTATATAGTTCATAACCCTTACTTACTCACATTTTCCAAACCTGTCCACAATTGAATCGTTGAGCTTCCTGATGGTACACTTGCTGTTGTTACACACATTGGCACAACGATTTTCTTTTCTGTTTTTACTTTGCATGATGTTCTTTGTGTTCCCTATTTTAATCTCAATTTAATTTCCATTAGCAAACTCACAAAACATTCCCTTTTTGTCACCATTTTCCTCAACAATTCTTGTTTGATATAGGACCTTCGTTCAGGGAAGATGATTGGGACAACAATTGAGCTTGACGGTTTGTACTACCTGGACGGCACCACCACCACAACTTCCACACTTGTCACATCACTCAAGACAACAACCCCGTGTTATGGCACAACCGCTTAGGTCACCTTTCGAACAAAACTCTATATCTTCTTCTTGTCTCTTTTCGTGTTGCTAGTACTTGTGTTTCCATTAAATGTGTCATTTTTCCTTTGGCTAAACAAACTAGGAATAAATTTCCTTCATCCCATATTTCGAGTACTGCTTCTTTTTCCTTATTACATGTTGACACTTGGGGAGGATATCACGTTCCTTCCCTTTCTGGAGCGCGTTATTTTCTCACCATTGTTGATGATTATACACGATGTACTTAGATTTATCTCATGAAACACAAGTCTGACACACACACACTCTTAATTTCATTCATTAATTATGTTGAAAACAATTTTCTTCCAAAATTCAAACCATTCGCAGTGATAATGGACTTGAATTTTTTCTCACTGATTTTTATGCTTCAAAAGGCATTACCCATCAAACTTCTTGTGTCTTTACACCCAAACAAAATGGGGTGGCGGAACGCAAACATAGACATCTATTGAATGTCACTCATGCCCTTTTGTTTCAAGCATACCTCCCTAAACATTTTTGGGGAGAAGCAATTCTCACCGCTGCCTATCTCATTAATTGAACACCGTCCTCTTTTCTTAAAGGCAAAATGCCTTTTGAACTTCTTTTTAACAAACAACCCAACTATTCTCACCTTCGAGTATTTGGTTCTCTATGTTTTGCTTCCACACATGCTCAACGTCCTAGCAAATTTGATGCTCGTTATAGTCAATGTGTCTTCCTCGGATACCCTCATGGGCAAAAAGGATACAAAGTCTATGATCTCACTCACAAAAAGACCATTGTTTCTCGTGACGTCATCTTTCATAAGGAGACTTTTCCTTATTTTTCTGACAAAATGCACAATCACCTCACTAATCGGTCTGACACACTTCCCCAATCGGTCGCTCATGCTCTACATTTTGATCCTCCAACAGTGCCTTTCTCTGACCAGTCAGACCACTCCCACCGATCAGTCGCCCAATCTGATGTCTCAGTCACCGATCAGGCGAAAACCTCGGAAACCCAAACCCAAGCGGTCACCCCTACCCCTGTTCCACCTATAGAAGACCCCCCTCTCCCACCTCGCACTTTCACTCATGCCACCCGTGAGCCATCTTATCTTCAACAATATCATCTTGATGCTCGATTGCTTTCCCGATCGTCTCACTCATCTGCTTCGAACGTTGGGCCTTCTACTTGCATTGTTTACCCCCTTTCTGATTTTCTTTCATATGACCATTTATCCACCTCTCACAAGGCTTACATCAATTGCCTTTCTTTAGTCAAAGAACCCACTAGTTTTATGCAGGCTATGAAGGATCCAAAGTGGCGTCAAGCCATGAGAAGTGAGATTGATGCTCTAGAAACTAATAACACTTGGACACTACAACCTCTTCCTCCTGGCAAGCATCCGGTTGGTTGTAAATGGGTCTATAAGATCAAACTTAATCCAGATGGTAGTGTTGAGCGCTACAAAGCCCGCCTTTTGGCTAAAGGATACAGTCAAGTTGAAGGTATTGATTACAAAGAGACATTTGCTCCTATTGCTAAATTGACTACTGTTCGTATTCTCCTTGCTATTGCAGCCACACAAGGTTGGCATTTATGTCAACAATGCTTTTCTTTATGGTGATCGTTTTGAGGATGTGTACATGAGTCTTCCTCCTAGATTCGGTCGTAAGGGGGAGACTCGAGTATGAAAGTTGAACAAGTCCTTATATGGTCTCAAGCAAGTCTCAAGCAAGCCTCAAGACAATGGTTCCTTAAGTTATCCTCTGCTCTCATATCAACTGGCTACAATCAGTCTAAGGCTGATTACTCATTATTCGTCCGATCCAAGGGTAGCTGTTTTATTGCCATTCTCGTATATGTTGATGATGTTATATTGGCAGGTAATGATCTCCAATACATTAAAGAAACAAAGAAATTTCTGGCTGCAAAGTTTAAGTTCAAAGTTTATGAAAATTGAAATATTTCCTTGGCATTGAAGTCACAAGGTCATCCAAAGGGATTGCTTTATCTAAACGAAAATATGAACTTGAAATATTAGAGGACATAGGGTATCTTGGAGTAAAGCCTTCGCATTATCCTATGAATCAAAACTTGGTGCTCACGTAGGATGATGGAGATTTACTACCAAATCTCACAACATACCGCAGACTTGTTGGAAGGTTGATATACTTAATGATTACGAGATCAGATTTGGTTTATTCAGTACATGTCCTAAGTCAATTTATGGACAAGCTCAGAATACCACATTTGGATGTTGTACACAAGGTCTTGAGGTTTATCAAGGATTCACCAGGACAAGGTTTTTTTTTTTCTTCCACCAGCTCATTACAGTTGAAAGCTTATTGTGATACAGATTGGGCTAGATGCAGCGATACTAGGAGATCCATTACAGGTTATTGTGTCATGCTTGGAGATTCACCAATTTCTTGGAAAGCTAAGAAACAAACTACAGTGGCAAGATCTACATGCTGTGAGTTAACCTGGTTGAGGTACATTCTTAATGATTTGCACATTAATCATCCTCAGGCAGCTCTCTTGTTTTGTGACAACAAGGTTGCACTTCATATTGCATCTAATCCTGTTTTCATGAGCGAACGAAGCATATAGAGATTGATTGTCATTTGATTAGAGAAAAGATACAAAAGGGTACTATTCAGACTGAGCATGTCAGAACACTACATCAACGGGCAGATTTGTTCACTAAAGCTTTGAGCACTTATCAATTTGATAATTTTCTTAGCAAGTTGGGTGTTACAAATATATACTCCAACTTGAGGGGGAGTGTTAAAGAATAGAAATTTACTTATGTTACAGAATAGGAAAGTGTTGCAAAATAGAATATGTTAAAAGAGTCAGAATAGAATAGAAGTCTTAGGTTTTCTATCTCAACAAGGTTAGGTCAGAGTTAGCTTTATAAGCTTGTATTCAATCAATGAAAACAACACAATAATATTTCAATTCAATTTTTTTACATAAATAGTAGAAAGAAATGGAATGTGGGTTTTGGAACTTCTTGAGGTTGGTTGAATTTTGAACTTGAAAGAGTTCATTGCTTAATAGTATGATGTATTTCATTAATAAATGATTTAACTCAAAATTCTTGTCGCCTCAAACTCCAAGCAAATCTAACACTTTTTTTTCGAGCTTGTTTTTCTTCCCTTGTTATCAATTTACCTGGAAGAGTCTAAAGAAAATTTAAGTAAAGTGGTTCATAGGGGTTATCGTCTTCTTCACCAAGTTAAAAAGGATATCAAACTCAAAATTTCAAAGACACTTTAGAAGACCAAATAAATTAAATAATGGTGGCAAGAAGTTCCCTTCTTATTAATTTACCTGCAAAATTCTAAAGAAAATACAAGTAAAGTGGTTCATAAGGATTATTGTCCTATTCACCAAGTTAAAAAGGATGTCAATCTCAAATTCTTAAAAATAGTTTAGAAGACGAAATAGAATACATAAAGGTGGAAAGAAGGGAAATGGTTAACTAAGTATTGGAGAAAGGTTGCCTAGAATGTATTGGATTTACGTCCGCTATTAAACACACACCTCCTCTTGAGGTTTGTTGCCTCCCAGACATAAAGGACAATCAGAGAATTTATATGACATACCTTGAGGAAAAAAAAAGGATTTCAATTAGACAACCCAATGCGGTCACCCAAATTCAGATTTAGAATTACTTGAGAAGCCAACTCTTCTAAACCATACCGAATTCCAATATTAGACTCTAGGGAACACATGCATCATGCAACAAGAAAACCCATACATATGATTTTGAACCCTTGATGTTGATTTTCAATGCAATTTGAGGTTCAGTTGTACTGTGACACTACACCAAATTGGCACTTTTGTGACAACTCTCAAAATAGTATCACTTTTGAGATGTTACAATTCACCAAACAATTTCAAGTCAAAACTAAATTTAGTAAAAAAAAATGAAAAACAGTAACAAAAAAAAATGACATAATAAGTTGGATCACCATGAATCGTATCACTTTTATAACCATACTCTTCATGGTGATACAATTATTATTGTATCATTTTGTTTGTAAAAATGTGTAAAATTGTTAGGCGGATTGTTACACTTCAAGAGCGATACTGTTTTTTGGGTTGTTACAAAAATGCCAATTTGGTGTAGTGTGAATTGGATAACAAGAAGTCGTAGCTCATCTTGACAAGAATTAAAAGATTATACATTTCCACCAGATAGTAGAAACTTTCAACGAACTTTTCTAGATTGTGTATCAACAGATTTGAAACTGATTGAAAAACAGACAAAGTCTCGCACAAAATAAAAAATGGGTAAAACAAGATAAAGCTATGATAATTACTACCAATTGAATTTATAACTGGTTTTATGATGTATCAGGCAAGACACATAATGGAAAACATAAATTGTAAAATCCAATTGTCTTTGACATTAGCAACAAAAGATACAACATAATATCTCTTATAATGAGAAAAAAACATAAATGCCAAGCAAACCAAAGTGCAAATCAATGTCAAGGCGGACACTTTAAATCGACTATCTTCCCTTCTTCTTACTCGTATTGCACCAACACCTATTTGAAAAAAAACTAATTAGTGATATATTTGACAATTTTAGCAAGCCCATGCGTGCATTTTGCCCAAGATGAAGAAGGGAAATAAAGTAACATGGATGTGTTGGACTGTTATGCGTGTTGTCCGATATGAAATAGAAAACCTTAAGGTTTCCTTATTTTTTTCTTTATTTCCTTGCTAGCTGCCTCGCTCCCTCTTTTGATGTTTATAAAAGAACACAAACAAACACAATTAATATCACAATTTATCATCACAATTTTAGAAGGGAAAACAAATAATTTTTGTTAGAGTTTTGGAGATGTATTGTCGGCTAGGCTAAGCTTCCACGCAAGGCGAACAAATGAACTTCTATATGTAGTTTATTTGATTGGTGTTTGATTCAATTTTTTATGCTTTTACGATGAACAATGGTATTTGAGATTTCTTCCTTTATTCAATATAGAAGTTTATGTTTTTTTTTTGTGTGACAAAAATTATATTCTCTTATTTTATAGGTTATTATTTCGCCGACTGTGAGGACACTATCAAGTTTGGGTTGGGGGTGATAGCATATTCATGTTTGTTGCTATTTATTGTTTTGTGTGAAATTGTCATAGCATGTTTGTTTATTGTTGATGCATGACACTGTTTTTGTCAAGGTCCAATGATTCTATCTTGATAAACATTGATTGATTTATGGAAACTCACTTTCATGCAGCAGCTTAACTTTGTGGACCAATTTTGAGAGTTGATGCATAAGATTTTATTTTTTTATTTTATTTTATTTTGATCATGTTTGAAACATATTTTTCTTAATTGAGTGGAGAGTTTGAGATAAGTGGTATTCGAGACTTTTATTGCTCATTGGAATTGGTTTCGTCAACATTTGAGATGTCCTATCTAGTTTACCTTGCATGTGGAGAAATGATTTGGTTAATCTTTGAGGCCTAATCCATCATTGATATTTGTGCTAATTTTTTATCGTCGACAATATCTCGAGAATCTTCCTTACTCCATTAGTTTATTTTCATTGTAATGTTTCATATGAGAAAAAGAGAAAAACAATTATTAAGAAAAAGTCTCAAAGTTTCAGTTTTTCTTTTAGATTTTAGTTCAAAAGAAGGGAGGTTCAATCGTGTATGGAAGATACGTCATCTCAGTCATTTTCAGAAGGGAAGAGCTTCAACATCAAGGCATTATTGATTAACCAATGAAATTTTGAGGCATAATTAGGGTAAGCCTGATTAAGTGTTTTGAATGGTGTGACTAGCCTATCCTATGATCAATTTTTGTTCACTTGCTTGTCCTAAATCATTTGACCTTTTCTATGAGAGCTTAACTTGATTTCCAACTCCATGAGTGAATATCTTGCCTATTCCAATTGATAGACACTTTACCTGTGAGGACAATGGAGTTGTGGCTTTTATATGGTTGAATTATAGGATATATGCATTATTGGTTTGTAGATAGAAAGGTTGTGGCCTAGTGCACACTCACTGTTTCTAAGAAGTCATGATTTGGAGATCTTGTTAGCGTCTATGAGCTTTGGCTAACGTTTGTTTGGCTGTGTGACAATTTTGCAACTTATTGGATTCTAACATACATATTAAGCACATTTTTATGCTATTTATTTTGGTAGTATTGCTAGGTACTACCAATGAGTTGGTCGGGGTTGTGATTAGGGCATGGAAATGCAAGTTATACAGAGTTAATTATTTTCACTTGTTAAGATTATTTTGATAATTGATTGAAGTAATGGACAAGTGTGGTTTTTTGGAGAAATTTGTATTTTAGTGTGTTTTCAGCTAAAATTCCCTAAAAATATGATTAAGGTGATCCACAGCCTATGGACCAGCCCAAGACAATTTTAGCAAGCCCATGTGTGCATTCGGCCCAAAACGAAGAAGGGAAATAAATTAACCTGGATGTGTTGGACTATTGTGCGTGTTGTTTAATAGGAAATAGGAAATCCTAAGGTTTCCCTATTCGTTTCTTTATTTCCCTATTGGCTACCCTCATTTCATGTTTGTTAACGAATACAAACAAACATAGTTAATATCACAATTTATCATCACAATTGTAATAGAGAAAACAAATATTTTTTGTTAGAATTTTGGAGATGTATTGTCGGCTAGAGGCTAAGCTTCCACGCAAGGCAAAGAAATGAACTCCTAGATGTACCTTATTTGATTCGATTTTTATGCTTTTATGATGAACAATGGTATTTGCGATTTCTTCCTTTATTCAATATAGAAGTTATGTTTTTTTGTGTGACAAAAAATTACATTATCTTCTTCTATAGATTATTATTCCGGTGATTGTCTCTTCTTTTCCATATAAGTCTAGTCACACTCTTCTTATGTATAGAATATTAGGGTTCAATTGATTCCGGTGGACTGGTTATATGTGATTATTTTTTACTGCATTAGTCTCTGGATATATCGTCGATTTAAGATATCATATATGACAAATCTTTCTGCTTTCTAAAACAAAAGGAGTTCTCATATCTATTTACATAAGAATATATTGGCGTGTTAAAGATTATTTTCTGATTATGTTGTTTTGGATGTGAAAGCATAATTGAGTTATCGCAACTGAATCAATACATGTTGAAGCGGTGAAATCTAGGAGGGATTCTTGGACACTTGTGATTTTTCTTATTTAATTTTTATTCACTTAAATTCAATTACTTCTTTTAATTTGCATGATTTTCTCAAGTTTAGTTTCGTGTTTTGTTCGCGTGTAATTTATAACTATGATACTACTACCAATAGAAATTATAACTATGTTTTATGATCTATGAGACAAGGCAGACAATGAAAAACATAAGTTACACAATCTAATTGTCTTTAACATAATTAACAAATGATACAACATATTCTCAAGTATAATAATAAAAAAAAACATAAATGCCAAGCTGACCAAAGTGCAGATCATTCTCATGGCAACCACTTTAACTCGAATATCCTCTCTGCTTTTTACGCCTATAACACCAACACATGTTTGAAAAAAAGCTAACTAGTAATATATCCGAGATATTTTCAAATGTAAAGATCAACATTACTAGGCTACACTCGTAGTCACCATCTTCCTAGTCATCGTATACTACAAGCAAAAAAAATAATCTAAGCACATAAAAATCCAAGATGAGCAAATGATCCTAACAAAAATTTGAAAGCCGATAGTAAGAGTCATCAAACCGGTATAGCACTTCTTAGAAAACATTCCAACAATGATAAGTTACATGATCTTAGCGAGGATAAAGTGCTACGAAATTGCTATTTCTTTTTTTCTTGCCTTTTTCATGCATATTTTGACACAAAAAATAGTCTCAACTCTCGAGTCTGATATAAATTTGACTTCCACCTTTTTCAAGAGGAACATAATTTCTTTTTTTTTTCTCTATTCATCTATGTTTTTGGGGGCGCTAGTGGGCAATTTTTCTTTTTGTAAAGAATAGTGCCTTACTCGGCTTTTGTTGGGTGCCAAAGGTGTACCAGCTAAGTTGGTAGAGGTGTGGCAAATCGTATCACACGTCTCGGGTTCGAACCCGACCAGCGGCATTGGATATGGAGGGTTAAGGGTAAAAAATTATAAAAAGGCTTTTGTGGGGTGCCTTTTTCACTTTCATGACCTCTAACCACCAAGATGGTAGGTGCCTTTTCCACAAATCCCAACCCAAAATAAAAATGTCCTTAATTTCTTTGAGTACTTCTATTGTAACTCATATTTTTATTAAAACCATGCACTCGATGATGTTGCAACATTTGTGCCACAATAATTGCATTGGTTATTACAATGTTCTAGTATAAGATACATATGCTACCAATTCATTGAGTACAAGATTTGAGTAAAAAATTTGAGTCACAATAAAGTTTTTGAACTCCATCTAATCGAAATAGGCCTTGAAGGATCGTAATCGATGACAACCAAATTACATTAAGAAAAAAATGTTCCAAAGTTTCAACTTGAATCAAGGAAAATGCTAGGAAACCATATTTTTGCAATCATCAAGGTGATGCAGCATGGTCTAGGGAGGATGATTGAATATTTAGGATACATGTAAACCTGCATGCCGCATCACCCTCTAGGTTGCAAATGGCAGAAAGTGAAAATAAAAATGAATTGGTGCTTTCTTTCTTGAATGAGGATAGGGAACCAGGTTTTGCAATCACATTTTGTGACCAAGATGATATGACATCATCAGAGGAGGTATTTTACACCCTCAAGATATGCATAAACACTTTGGAGATTTCATCGTTTAAGATCACGCCACATTACCTGATTCCAAAACCTAGTATTTCTTTCTCAAAGCAGAATCACAAGGAAACAATAGGAACTTTAGGGGTAAAGAAAAGTAGGAAACAAGAAGCCAATAATAAGATAAACGAATTCAGGCCCAAACGAATCAAAGCCTGAGTCCAGGCCCGGCATGAGTTCTCTCATAAAGAAGATGAACGTTGCACAAAAAAAGAGTTGAGGAGGGAGCTACGCCTCCATGAACGCAACTCCATTAAGGAGGAGACTGATTGGGGCATAATTAGGCTATTTTTAGTACCATATTTCTATATATATTTGTTAGCTATTACTTGTTAATTATGATACTAATTGCTATTTTCATGTTCATGTGGGTTTCCAATTACAAGATTATAAAATAGAAGCTAAGTGAAGCAAATTGGCAACTAATTGCACAAGGAAACCACAAAAACAAGGAAACCAAACAAAGAAGGAAACAAAACAATTATAAAAGGGATGATACCTTGCTTTGAAGAGATCCATCCAACAATAGCATCCATCCACAGCCTCCTTCACCTCGTCTCCATCACACCCATCGTCCTGAACCCATCATCAATCATCCTCGCAACAACAACCCTCTCCCTGTTTCGCTCCCATCACAGCCACACAGACACCATCTTCATCTCCTTCTCACCCGATCTTTCTTTCAGCCGATCGCCTCCACTAGCCAGATAAAACCCTCGTCTCAGACTCTTAGTCCCTCTCTTTTCCGCTGTCCCTAATTATCGCCACCCATCGTCACCTTGCCAAACCCTAACCGTCGTCGTGCTGAATCCATAGCCCCCTAATCACAACCTCCTCGACAACACCCATCTGATTTCCCTCTCTCTCATTGTCCTTCGTCATCCCCTTCTCTCTCACACTCTGATTC
The DNA here is from genome assembly GCA_003290165.1 of Berberis thunbergii. Classification (NCBI taxonomy): domain Eukaryota; kingdom Viridiplantae; phylum Streptophyta; class Magnoliopsida; order Ranunculales; family Berberidaceae; genus Berberis; species Berberis thunbergii. The sequence continues at coordinate 17,093 of QNQO01011164.1, read as the reverse complement.
ACAAGCAGATTGAGAAGTGAGGAAGGAGCAGATCATGAAGAGGAAAGGAAGAGAATTTTTACCACCACATTTGTCCACTGTCCACTCAGTACCACCACACACAGGCGACAACATTTTCATCTCTAAACCTCTTTTTTACTTATTTTAGTTTGATATTTGATTATGTATTGCTATTCGAACATAATTAATATGTCTAGCTAAATTCCTCTTAGTTAGGGGTGGATTCGAAGCCCCGAACATGTGCTTTAATTGAATTTAATCTTTCTTGCTATTAGTGATTGTGTTTTGCTTAACTGCTTTATAGAGAAATTTTCTTTGCATGTTTGTTAAGGTGGAAAACTTAGTAAGCATGCTAGGATCTGGGGCTAGAGTATAGGAGAGTTTCACCTAATTGTTATAATCCTGTATTCACAAGTAATAAATGCCAAGGAACGTTGGTAAGGTTAAGTAAAAACCTAGGCAAGAACAAGATGCTGATCATACTTGTAATTGCCTAGTCAGTGTTCATATTTTCCACAAAACTTAATGATCTTAGATTGTTGTCTAACTTGCGATTCCTGTTTAGATAGCATGATAAGAATAGTTTGAAAGCGACGCTTAGTTTAATTCAACGAACTTGGGAAAATAATAAGATTAATGCAGTGCGGTCACGTTTGATCTTCAGCATTGTCTCTCACGAGTTAGCAAGTGGTTATTGAAGATTGATTTATAAGCATATGTTTGGTGTGTGGAGATAACCCTTAGCTAATTTCTCATCTTTGCCATCCCTTTAGTTTTATTATCTTTATAGTAATTTTCATAGTTTAATTTAGAAAATCCAATCCCCTTTTATTTAATTAATTAGGTTGTTAGTTGTCTTTTAGTTATTATTAGTGTTAATTGACAAGCCCTTTAATCCCCGGTCTAGAACGATCCCTACTTATTCTATACTACAATCACAAAGCAGGGTATTAAGTTGTCTGCTACTAAATTAGCGCATCAATTTTTGGCGCCATTGCCGGGGATTAGAAAAGTTGTTGATTACTTAATTAGTTTTTTTTATTTTTTATTTTATTTTTATTGATTTTTTCTATCTTTATCTCAGGTACTAGTTCATGCGCAATAGGAGATCCAGCGAAAACTTAGTAGAATACGATTCAGAGCCTGAGAAAACATTTAGAAGACGAAGAAGAGAAACAAAAAAAGCCACAAGCATCTAGCTCTGAATCTGAATCTGAAGGGTTCGACATGGGAGACAATAGATCTATTAAAGAACTTTTGGCATCCACCTTGGACAATGTCGCACCCTTGTGCATTCAGTATCCATTAGCCGTGCAGGGCAAGACTGGATCATTCGAGCTGAAATCCAACCTACTTCATCATATTCCGAAGTATCATGGTCTTTCTATGGAGGATCCTAATACACATTTAAAGGAATTTGAAGTTGTATGCTTCAGTATGACGCCAATAAATGTGGATGAAAACATCATAAAGTTGAGAGCATTCCCCTTTTCTCTGGCTGATAGGGCTAAGGATTGGCTCTATGCACTACCTTCTGGAACAGTATATTCTTGGGAGAGCATGAAGAAGGTGTTTCTAGAGAAATTCTTCCCAACTTCCAAAATTATCTTGTTGAGGAAGAAAATCAGTAGCATACAGCAAGGTCAAGGAGAATAATATCCGGCTTACTATGAACGTTTCAAAACTCTCATAGCATCATGCCCGCAGCATCAAATGAAGGACAAGCTCCTGATTCAATACTTTTATGAGGGATTCCTGCCTCTTGAGCGACATATGCTAGATGCAGCGACAAAAGGAGTTTTGGTTGATAAAACTCCAGCAACAGCAAAGAATTTGATTGCAAACCAAACTTTAAATGCCCAACAGTATAATTGAATTGGAGAGCCGTCACGACAAGTTAACGAGGTAAGTACTGATTCTAGTTTGGAAGCTCAAATGGATAATCTTACCTCACTTGTGACTCAGGCCCTAGGGAAGCCGAATATGCTAGGAGTTGTACAAGTTTGTGGCGTGTGTACAAAGCCAGGACATCCATCTGATCAATGTCCTCAATTGATTGAGAATGGCGGTTGGGAGAATGTCAATGCAGTAGGTTTTCAAGGGAAAAATCACTATAGGAATAATCCTTATTCGAACACCTACAATGAAAGTTGGAGAAATTACCCCAGTTTTGGATGGAGAAATTCAGAACAACCTCAACAACAGACTTCGAATCGACCACCCCCTGGTTTCGCCCAAAGGCAACCAGAACCACCTCAGCACAATTCAGGACTGCCCCTTAATTATGATGAGATTTTGAAATCGTTGACTATTTCTCAGCAGAACCAATCAAAGGATATAGCAGATTTGAAACTACAAATGGGACAAATAGTTGAGTTTATTGGACATATTCGTGAGCAAGGAAAACTTTCTAGTTCTACAATTCCAAATTCGAAAGGCGAGTTTGAAACCGTAAAAACAATTACATTGAGGAGTGGTAGGCAAATTGAGAATGAGCCAATAGTCCCTAAATAGAGTTGAAATAAGAAAGCTGAGTTACAGAAGGATGATCCAGCCATCCTTGAAACACCAAAGCTCCAAGGTAAGAAGGTGAGCATTCCAAATTCAGTTTCTGCTAATCTTGCTCCATTTTTTGTGCCTTTTCCAGGTAGGTTTGCCAAATCTAGGAAAGATGAAAAGGATAAGGAAATTTTGGAAATTTTTCGAAAAGTCCAAGTCAATATTCTGCTTATTGATGCTATTAAGCAAGTGCCGAAGTATGCAAAATTTTTGAAGGAGCTTTGCACAACAAAGAAACGACTTTGAGACGGAGAGGTAGTTAAGGTGAGTGAGAATGTTTCCGCAGTTTTTCAAAGGAAATTGCCACCGAAATGCAAGGATCCAGGTAGTTTCACTATCCCTTGTGTTATCGGTAATACTAAAATTGAAAATGCAATGTTAGACTTAGGTGCTTCAATTAATGTTATGCCGTATTCTATTTATCGATCTATGAATCTCGAGAAGTTAAAAAATGATGGTGTTATTATTCAATTGGCTAACCCTTCTAATTCATATCCTCGAGGTTTGTTGGAAGATGTGTTGGTGCAGGTTAACCATTTGATATTCCCAGCAGATTTCTATGTGCTTGAGATGGAAGATTCAGAATTTTCAGCACCTTTGCCTCTTCTTTTAGGGCGCCCCTTCATGAAAACTGCGAAGACAAATATTGATGTGCATGCGAGGAAACTGACCATGGAATTTGATGGTGATGTGATTGGCTTCAACATCTTTGAAGCCATGAGATATCCTGTTAAAAATCATTCTCGTTTTCTATTAATGTGAATGAAAATTTGGGTTAGAAATTGTCAGACCTCATAAACGGGGATGAACTTGAGACCAACATCACTACTGCCGTTGGATATGAGAGCAATGGAGTTCCTTATGACACAATAAAGCGGAAGAAATTTCATGATCAGATAATCCATGGAAATACTTTTGTCATTGGAATGAAAGTCTTGCTTTTTCAATCATGTCTTAGAACTGGTAAGTTACGTTCTGAAAGGGTTGGTCATTTTATTGTTACTAATGTTTTTCCCTATGGTGCTATACAGATTAAGAATGTCACAACCAGGAAGGAGTTTAAAGTGAAACATCATGGACTTAAGCCCTATTATGAGTCATTTGTGGAGCATGACGTGGAGGAAGTATCCCTCCATGTTCCAACTTATTCCGAGGATTAATCGGAGATACCGTCAGGCTGCACGACGTTAAAACAAACGCTTCTTGGGAGGCAACCCAATCAGATTTGCTTTCTTTATCCCTTTATTTTCTTTTCGTTATTTTTGCTTTTGTTTGTAGTAGTTTGTTTTTTCGCTTTTAAATCTTTCATTACATATGTTATAATCTATTCACATTGAGGACAATGTTTGGTTTAAGTGTGGGGGGAACAAAAACGTTGTTTTATTTTGAGAGAAAAAACAAAAGTGTCAGTTCCTTAAAAAAATAAAAAATATATATAAATGTTGGTTTTTATTTTCTTTGTTGGTATTAGTGTCATAAAAAAAATAAAAGAATTTATATTTGTTTTGAGTCTTAGGATATTTTCCAACACAATGATGAGATTTGGTTTTTAATTGCATGATTTTAAGTTGATTTAATAAACATAATTTAAGATCTAATATTATTTTTTAGTTAATGCTTATTTATAGTTATCATATGAAAATTCACATGTAATAAACTTAGTAATTGGTACTCATAGCATGCTTAGTTGAATTTAACTTATTATAACCCATATGAGAGTTTTGAGCCTATTGTTCCTTTGATTTGGAGAGTTTTTAGTTAGGTCATCTTTTATTTCTTTTGTCAATAATAATTCGTTACATGATCTCAATTTTGTTTGCTTTGGTTGCTACTTGGATTGCTTTCATAATTAAGAATTAAACACTAGAACTTGTATTGACTTCGTTTAAAGCATCATATTGAATTGCATAACATGCTTGACATGATAAAGGCACCTAGTTTCCACCATTGCCAAATAAGCATGATCTATAATATATTTTACTTAGGTTAACCCCATTGAGCCTATTATTAAGCCTTTTGTTTCATTACCCTCATTTTCTATCCCTAACCTAATAAAAAGAGTGGAGCTTAATTTGATTTGCAGAGACTTTGTTGTGGTTCAAGGTATGTTGAAAAACAAGTGTGGGGGAGACCCTTGTGGTAGACAGTTCAAGAAGAAAGAGTTGCAAAAAAAAAAAAAATGAAAAATAAAGTTACAAAAGGGATACAGGTCCTTATCTATATCTATTCAGTATTACAGTACCATACAGACAGTTCAATTCTTTTCAGTAGATACAAAATAATTGCTGAAACTCTTCATTATCAATGGGCCATCTCGTCATTTTCCTACTTATGTCTTGAACCATATGATTATTTGCTAATGTCTCTAATCTTAGTGCATGCTTTCACCATTTCTTCAAGCCTTTTGAAAATTTCATATCCGTTCTTTCTCTTCCCATGACCCCTGGCCCCATTACAACCTGAATCAAGACCTTTTGATTGAGTGTGTCTTGCAATGTCACGATGTGGAGATTCGAATGAGGTATGAGCATATGGTGTCCCTAGTTCTTGCATTCAAGTAGTAGCATTTCTTCCATGAGATCATATATCTTAAAAAAAATAGGTCAGAAAATGCCATTCTTTCTTGTTATATCATATGTGAGCTATTTGTTTCCCTTTTACATCAATCCTCTCACATATAACTAGAATAGGAAGAGTGATTTTACCAAACAATCAGTGAAAAAGAAAAGAGTGCATCCAGTGAGATTTTCGGGTTAATTCTTCTTGGCACACTCTTGAGTTTCACAGTCACTTGGATTGATTTAATTGTAAATTTATATATGATCATTGCTATGAACGTGTATTAATTTTCGAATGATATGGACTTAATCTTGTGTTCACAAAGAATCTTAACATGTCATGATCTGTTGAAAATCTCTGAGACAAATGTTGGGAAGTATAGATTGAGTCATTTGAGTCTTTTATTTTTGTTTCTTGGATTTGCTCGAGGACTACCAAAAGATAAGTGTGGGGGAATTTGATAGGGGCATAATTAGGTTATTTTTCGTACCATATATATATATATTTAGCTATTACTTGTTAATTATGATACTAATTGATATTTTCATGTTTGTGTAGGTTTCCAATTACAAGATTATAAAATAGAAGCTAAGTGAAGCAAATTGGCAACTAATTGCACAAGGAAACCAAACAAAGAAGGAAACAAAACTATTATAAAATGGATGATACCTTGCTTTGAAGAGATCCATCCAACAATAACATCCATCCACAACGTCCTTTACCTCGTCTCCATCACACCCATCGTCCTGAACCCATCATCAATTATCCTCGCAACAACAACCTCTCCTTGATTCACTCCCATGACAGCCACATAGACACCGTCTTCATTTCCTTCTCACCTGATCTCTCTCTCAACCGATCGCCTCCACCAGCCAGATAAAACCCTCATCTAAGACTCTCAGTCCCTCTCTATTTTGCTGTCCCTGATTATCGCCACCCATCGTCACCTCGCCAAACCCTAGCCGCCGTCGTCCTGAATCCATAGCCCTCTAATCACAACCTCCTCGACAACACCCATCTGATTTCCCTCTCTCTCATTGTCCCTCGTCATCCCATTCTCTCTCACACTCTGATTCACAAACAGATTTAGAAGTGAGGAAAGAGCAGACCGTGAAGAGGAAAGAAGAGAATTTTTTACTGCTATTTGTAGCCCATCAGTCCACTCAGTACCACCACGCATAGGCGACAACGTTTTCATTTCTAAACCTCTCTTGTACTTATTTTAGTATGATATTTGATTATGTATTTCTATTTGAACATAATTAATATGTCTATCTAAATTCCTCTTAGTTAGGGGTGGATTCAAAGCCCCGAACATGTGCTTTATAAATTAATTGAATTTAATCTTCCTTGCTATTAGTGATTGTGTTTTGCTTAACTGCTTTATAGAGAACTTTTCTTTGTATGTTTGTTAAGGTGGCCAACTTAGTAAGCATGCTAGGATCTGGGGCTAGAGTATATGAGAGTTTCACCTAATTATTATAATCTTGTATTCACAAGTCGTACTAAATACCAAGGAACGTTGGTAAAGTTAAGTAAAAACCTAGGCAAGAACAAGATGCTGATCATACTTGTAATTGCCTAGTCAGTGTTCATAGTTTCACAAAACTTAATGATCTTAGATTGTTGTCTAACTTGCGATTCCTGTTTAGATAGCATGATAAGAATAGTTTGAAAGCGACGCTTATTTTAATTCAACGAACCTAGAAAAATAATAAGATTAATGCAGTGCGATCACGGTTGATCTTGAGTATTGTCTCTCACGAGTTAGCAAGTGATTATTGAAAATTGATTTATAAGCATATGTTTGGTGTGCGGTGATAAACCCTTAGCTAATTTCTCATCTTTGCCATCCCTTTAGTTTTATTATCTTTATAGTAATTTTTGTAGTTATTTTCATAGTTTAATTTAGAAAATCCAATCCCCTTTTATTTAATTAATTAGGTTGTTAGTTGTCTTTTAGTTATTATTAGTGTTAATTGACAAGCCCTCTAATCCCCGGTCTAGAACGATCTCTACTTATTCTATACTACAATCACAAAGCAAGGTATTAAGTTGTGTGCTACTAAAATAGCGTATTAGAGACTGTTACAAGAAACATCTCCTTGCATTATGCCTCACATGCTTAACTCACGCAGAGAGTTAACCACAACTATTAAAAAATGTAAAGAGAACATTCGACATAGGTATGCAACTTTAAACGAGTTTTATCTAGATTTACTTCTTTCTTCCAACAGAGTTACTGACTTAAGCATCGGAGTGCCTTCGACCACCAAAAAGGTGGTCCTTGGCAGTCTAACGATTGTGTTTACAGTTTAAACTCATAAGAGGATGATTTTTGGATGCATCAGTTTGGCGCCGTCTATCGGAAATGACGAGTTTCCTTTTTAAAAATAAGATACACAATGACAGAGCTCGCCACAACCTGACAAAAGATCAACAAGCTATCAAAGAAAATGATGCAGTCTACAGATTCTCAATCCAGTAATAATCATGACAACTCTCCCACCAACAACAATGCATCACTGATGGCTCGCGAAGAAGAAGAAGTCTGGATCATTTGACCAATAGCACCCGAGAATGCAAATCCGCAGCATGCAGTAGCCCAGACAACCCAAGCATCTGGCGACACTGCCACGAACCCTCGGGTGTACCTGCTCATGGTCCAAATGAACTACATGACAAAGATGCTAGAAAAGATAACCCAGAAGGGCATTCAGCCAGCCGATCCTGTTCAAGCACCGCCACAACAGAACTCCGCCAATTGAAATACTTACCGAAATCCCGTTCAAAATAGGAGTCACAAACCCCATGTAATACCTCTAAATTTTATAAACCTAATTTATTTTATTTTGAATTAAATAAAATAAAGTTACATTTAATTGAATTTAAATTTCAAAATTTAAGATTTTATTGTGAAGTTAAATGGTGGGTGCCCTCAGAATTTTAGTCGGGGCGAATAGCCACCCACAATATAAAAAAACCCTTCATTTCCTTCTTCCCTTGTGCAATATAGAGCGAGCTCTGCTCCTCTTCTCATTCTTCGGCGACGATGACTTGCATCGGAACGTTGCCCGCGGGTTTCATGCCCCAAATTTCGTTTTTTTTCTTCTTTTCTATTTCCTCTATCTTACCTTCCCGTCCCGTTTGATTTTAGCACCAAAAACATGAGTTGTGTGTGAGTTTGATCTTCAATGGAGGGAGGTACGATTAGTTTTATGATAAAGAGATTAGGGAGCAGCGGCCGGTGTGGTGAGGGTTATTGCGTGGATCGGTTGCGCAATCCTTTGCTATTTTGTCTGGTGAGTTTTCCTCATTCCCCTTTATATATATATATATATATATATATATATTATATATATATATATATATATATATATATATATATATATATATATATTTGTATGAAGTTGAAAATATTGGAATTGTTGATTAGATCTAAAATTTGTGAGTTCCTCTTTAGATTGTTCTTTTAGTTGAAATTTGTTTGTTTCGTTGTTGTTGTTCCATGGTCTGTGAGGTTTTCTTTGGTAGGTTTGCTAGTTCATTCAATTTTGTGTTGTGGCTTGCCTTTGGCATGGTGTCTGAAATTATAACTTAATACTTGTGATCTTAGTATGTCTTACTTAATTGGTCCAACAGACAATAGATCAAAATGGTACTGACGACAAGAGTGTTTGGTGAAGCTGAAGTCGGGTATAAAGACAAGAAAGCTTGAACTCACTGTGTGCTCCCTGAAGGGGCTTTGTGTTCCTATATGCAATATTTATTGCTATATGTTCAGATAAGAGTGCCTTGTTATGTAGAGTTTCATCATGGCTTGAAAGTGTATTTTATTTTTATTTTTTTATTTTTATTTTTTATTTCAGAACATTCATTCATTCTGATTCATTGTATCTCAAGCTCTGAGCACACTGCACCATATTGGCATTTTTGTAACAACCCCCAAAACAGTATCACTTTTGAAATGTAACAATTCACCTAACAACTTTACACATTTTCACAAACAAAATGATACAATAATAGTATCACCATGAAGAGTATGATTATAAAAGTGATACTTTTCATGGTGATCCAACTTATTGTATCATTTTTTTTGTGTTACTGTTTTTCATTTTTGACTAAATTTAGTTTTGATTTGAAATTGTTTGGTAAATTGTAACATCTCAAAAGTGATACTGTTTTGAGAGTTGTTACAAAAGTGCCAATTTGCACTACACAAAAAATGGTCATTAGCAACGTTTCTAAACCGTTGGGGGTAACCCATTGGCACGGCTTAGAACCGTGGGCTGTAGAGGCGTCGCTAAATCCCTAGTAACGGCTAAAAATCGTGGCTAAAATATTAGCAACGGTTTTATCTCGAGGACGGTTGCTGATTTAGCCACGGTTATAAACCGTTGCCAAAATCTTAGCCACGGTTCTAAGCCGTGGGCAGGAGTAGCCACGGCTTAAAACCGTTGCAAGTTTGGCCACAGTTTTAAGCCGTTGCAATAGCTTTAGCAACGATTTTAAGCCGTGGCCAATACTAGCCACGGTTATAAGCCGTGGCAAGGTAGCCACGGTTTTTAGCCGTTACAATAATTAGCCGCGGTTTAAAACCGTGGCAAATTTTTTCTTTAATTTTAATTTTTAATTTTTTAAATTTTTTTTTTTTTTTGCTGTCAAATGACTTTTTATTACATCTTGTAAGTTTTATTTCTAGAAAATAAAAATTTTAATGTGCCAAACTTAAACATTTCCATGAATGGATGCAAAGTAATGTAATTAATAAGATAATGTATTACATTGAGTCACAAAATTTATCAAATAATATCTCAAATACAATGACACACACAAACTTAAATATCTCAAATACAAAGAAAGTGGAACAATGCTGCTGCTGCTGCTGCTGCTGCGAGAGACACAATGCTGCTGCTGCAAGGGACGATCTGCTGATGATGCGAGGTACGCACTGCTGCTGCTGCTGCTGCGAGGGAATCCTTAAACAGCTGAAACTCTTATATTGGTGGAACCCGTGTCTTCACTTGCTTCCTAATTTATACAAAACACAAATATAAGAAAAATTAATAACGAAAAAGAAGTAAAACAGACCAATATAGGTCTTATAAAACTGTTTTGCTGCTATGAATAACAGTATCCTTAGCTTCTGATCATCCATGACCAACTTAATAGCCCAGAAAGGCAAATTAGTGTCATACCCGCCATGTTCTTCTTTTATTAGATAAGACAGGGATTTTACTGCAAAAACATCCTCTTTGGTGAGAGAGAAGTCCACTGAAACTATTCTCGAAAATGAAACTATTCCATGAGAACACATTAAATCTTCCAAGCGAAGATTATCTCAAATACTCGCAATGGTGACCCAGTGCCAATTAAAAGTTCTAAGCAGAAATTGCCTAATTCCTACTCTATGTCAAATGGCAACTCCCGGAAGAATTAAAATTCCTAAAAAAACAAACTTCCCTAAAAATATTAAACTCCTAATTACTAAAATAGAAATCCTAATTATTGTAAATCTCCTACATCAAGTAAATGCAAATCTGAGTACAGTAGTTTCATAGGACATAAAATAAACTAGTACATAAGCCAGCCAATCGTATGTCGAATTCCTTAACAAGTCAAATTACACATAAGATTCTCTTGCGGAATTTGATATGCAACTTAGGACCCCATATAATACTCTTGATTCCCTCCCCTACTTGCACAGATTAGCTGAACCACCAAAACACTTCATTGTCCCTATCATTCCTTGCATTGTATAAACTACCCTCACCACCTAATACTAAAGATTTGCGCAGTCAATCCTTTTGCATTACACTAGAACTAAATGGAGAATGCCATGGCCAATAAGAATGCAACGAAATAAAAAATTTGAACATAAGAATTTTCCAATCATAAATTTCCCATTTTCGTCTACAATACGCCAAATCCTTCCTCTGTTCAACTAAAATAACTATGAAACTGTCACTCCATATTTTTTGTATTCAAAGGGTATACGCTCATCGACAACAAACTTATCAACAAAAGTACACCTTCCCACCATGATTTCTTTTAAAAGAAGCAAAATAAGTAATGAGCATGTGTGTAGGAGGACTCAATCTGGGAAGGGAAATGAGTGTTGAGACTTGAGATGTTCTAGGAGATGCAATGCATAATTCAGAAACAACAAATACATAATTATAATCATTTGGGCACATATGAATTTACTCCAGAAAACAGTATGCACAAGGTAACGATCAAGAAACCAAATGTTTGTTCCTATCACTGTACTCTCTGAAACACATTAAAAAATATATATATATATCTAAGGAAATGCATAGGAATGCTCAACCCAGAAATGCCACTACTCTGTTCAACAGATTTAATCCAAATATGGTTTCTTCACAGTTGACATTCACGGCTATATTTAATGGTGTGAAGTATTTACCTTCAATAGTGATGGTTATTAAACAAGGAATCAAGTTGCTCAAAATGTCACCGCTGAATCTTAAGCACAAACCAGATGCGTCATCAAAGTTGCCAGCAACTGGCATATCTACAGATGCGAGGTAAAGGTTTGCATTGCTGAGTATCTTTGAGGCTAGACTCTGGCAAAGTTTGAGAAGATTGTCTCTCATTGACGAATCATTCTTTTCACTGTTTAGTTCTATAACAAGGTCCGTAAAGGTGCGACTGCAACAAAATAAAGCAATATACTGATAAGTCATAAATTACATTACAAGAACATGAAAACCCACAAATACTGTGTGTACAACATATCGTAAAACATAACATTTTGAAAATTATTATTTTGAGCTAGGTCAAATGGCATTGTCAATGCACTTAAGTACCAATCTAATGATGATGACCACCTTGCACTTCATTTAACCTGATCGAAACTAGGTGATGACCACCAGAAGCCATTGCCTCATCTACAGGTCAAGTAAGTTTTTGTGTCAAAATATCAGTGGAACTTCTATGATTCCAAATATCTTATGTCAGTGGACTCGCATATAGATGCCCAGACCAAACCAAATGTGAGGGGATTGAATCAGATTCTCTGCTAATTCACATTCAGTCTACATATACCTGCATTGACTATGGCTAGGAACCCTTACCTACCAAAAGCTAAGTATGAACAACAAAATGAACTAGATATGCAAGTTGGAATTAGATCACAGTTCTAAATACCACTAAACATGAATGTCACTGGGAAACTCATTCTTGGATTGATAATGGAGTAGTTAATGGCAATCATTTTAGAGTAAAACTGATGTCATGCATCTGTGTGTGTGTGGTGGGTGGGTGGGGTGGGGAAGGAAATATGGTTAAAGCTTACCTTTTAGTATATTCAAACATTCCTGGAAGCTGTGATTCCTCATTTGTAAAGGTTTTAATATCCATTGGAAGTGGTTTTACAAAATATCCAATGTCAGGGCGCAGCTTAACAAACAGCTTTCGACCATTGCAGCATAATGACCAGCTTGAGCGGTAAAAGATGGTGAGGAAAATGAACTTAAATGGTTCTTTTTGTTGTCTGACCATGTTCTATAGATGCAATCTCTTCCATGGGAACTACCATCGGCACAACAGTAGAGGAGCTGCAAATTGCACAGCATCTTTATATAAGTGATCAAAGAAATAACAAAATAAATTAATAAGCAAAAAATAAGAGGGCGTAAAAACAATATGGCGTTTGCACCACAGAATCATAAGAACAGATTGCACGTCAAATCATAAATATGAATTGAGAGATAGTAACCAACTACATTCTATTTAGAAAGCTAGAAGAAATTCCAATTTATATGCAACCATCCATGGAATTTTTCGTGCTCTAGTTCCCAACTTCTAGTTGCAGATCAAAATTCAAAGTACATGATTTCTGGTCATCCTTATATGTTGGCTTCTATGTGATTCCCAACCTAATAGGGTTTCAGAGGAGTAAGTGGGTAAAATGGTATGCTCTAGATGGTACCACTCTATGGGGTCAAACCCACCACCATCAATTTCTGCAATTATTACAAAGAAAAATGAAAACAATGCAAGGAATCCAACAAATTAGCTAGCCTTTACAAACAACATACAGGAAGTGCAAGAGTTCACCTTTCATATGCTTCAGACGTGAGAACTTTCGACTCTAGACTCTGATTAGATTCTCCACCTATCAATTTTACCGCTGCTAATGTTCTATGAGCAGTTCTCAAAGGAAACCTCTAGACATATAAGTGACGGGGATATACTTGAAATCTCAGATGAAATGAATAATCGACCTTCAGGCCATTTCCAATTGTAGGATCTAAGAGTGCATATCTTTGCGTTCACTCTTAACGCCAACATCATTTATGGAAATCTTGCTTTAGAAGCTTGGGCAAGACTAACATTCAAACTCAAATCATTAACATTCTATTTGTTATGATTCATTTCACCACTTGAGTGGAAAAGAATATGCAATAGTAAAAAAAAAACATTAAACTAGCCAATATTTTCCTCAAAGCTAGACTTGTCAAAGACACATGACACCGAGATACATTAAAATACCAAATAAACAAGCAATTGACTGGGCAGCAGCCTCACACAATATCAGTAAATCAATAAAATGGATGATGTAGTTTTAGAAATGTTAGGAGAAAAAAAAACAGCATAGGAAAATGAATTTACCATAATACTGAATTAAAGAACATCCAGCGTTAGTTCATACTCACAGGGAGAAACCGTAATGCATAATTGGTGAGAAACTCCGAATATCAATCTCAATGCAATGGCCTTTTGATATCTCCATACTCTTCACGTTTATCCATTGATGACGAAGCACCATGTACTGATTGTTGGATGAAAGGTCAAAATCTTGTATAAAATTTAGCAATTTAGAAACATATGTCCAATATTGAACAAAATGAGTACATACCAAATCCATAGATCTATCAGAGAATTCTTAACACAGAAAATCTCACAAAACACTTTTAGGAAAGAAAGGGATAGAGAAAGGCTAAAATAGATAGATAAATCTTAAAAGAGAAAGAGAGTGACTACAACCTAATTATGGAACTTCTCTATGGGAAAGAAGAAAGTAAAAGAAGGAAGATTGCTTCTCTTCACTAAAACATCATACAGAATTACTGTATTACTTCAATATCTATCTTTACATGCATTGATATGACATAAAACCAAATAGTAGAGACAACTTGACGGACTGCTCCTATTTACATATCTCATTTATTTCAGTAATTAATTTTGCACTGTAAAATCATTTACCAATATTGCAACAAACACAAACCAATGATTTCATCTGCAAACACATTGCAACAAATAAATGAAACTTCACCTGGATTTGCCAATATTAACAAAAGATCAATGTCAGGATTGCGAGCTGCTATGGCCATTGCAAAACATCCTCCAATGGATTCACCAATGAGATATATGGGTCTACCAGGTGCATGGGAGTTTTCTGCCTTGACTGTCATTTCAACTAATTCCACCATATCTGCAGAGATGAAATTAAAGAATTTCCTATTAAGAAAGAAATAACTAACAGTTTTTATTTCACTCATGTTCCATCACCAGTTATGAAGAGATTTAACAGGCCTACGTTTTAGTTAGAAAGAAATTAAGCAACAAAGAGAACGTGAAAAAACACCTTTGAATGGTGTTCTGTCCATAACAGGAATATGCAAGCACCATATGTTGAAGATCCTAGAGAAAACTCGTTGAGCTGTTGCAATGGTTAAGCTAAGAACAAACTCAGTGAAACAGTTTAAACAACAACAAGTTGAGAGGAAATACTAAATCCAATCCTGAATGGATGAACAACACAGGTTTCATACTAGTAATCCAGTTTGGCCATTCACTTGAACTTGTTAAAGTCATATGGTCCTGAAATATGTATTCATTGTAACATTTGGAACTCTTGACTGGAAACCTTTGTGGACCATGCAAGAGGTTGAATTGCTGCCACTCTATTGATTTTACGTAATGGTGGACATGCCGCTATCACATCATATACAAGAAGCTATAGCTTGTGTTTTTGGGTATGATAGGTTTACCGTAAGTTCTACGTTATAAATTCATGTATAGTCTATGGTCATGGTCATGAATATTTTTCCTTTAATCTTTAATCAAATTCTTATAGTGTTAGTAACAGCAACTGTGATAAAAGCACACACAATATTCACCTGCACTAATGCTGAACATGCTAATGCTGATATCAATCCAAAAATGTTCATACCCTGGTTTTAGAGTGGTATCACCGCTACGAGTAGCAGGGTTGGCAGCCCTGTAAGCTTCAGGGGGCATATTGCCATAGACAACAGAGACTTTAACACCGGCTTTTTTCCAAACGGCACCGTCCTGCAAAACTTTACTAATACCACCAGGTCTAGACCAGACATCCTCCTTGAACTTGCCCCCACCATCTGCGGATTCAATGGCTTCACACACCTTATCTTCCTGTATAAGAAACACATATTTTTCCATAAATGTAAGTGTTTTCAAAAACTACATCCGAGGAAGGATATATATCTGAAAAATATCAATTAACATAATTGCTTGTACCTTTAACATGAGAAGCAACAACAAATGAGCACATTCATTTTTATTGAGACTGCCATACTGTATGAAGAAAGAAGAAGTAAAATAGACTACAGCTGGTGCAGTTTAACTATGTTACAAAGGATTCAACTACTACCTGAAAACAATCAAACCCAAATGCCATATTCTGTAAAGAAGTAGTGCTAATGCAACATGGAGGAATGTCATAGTAAAACAATCATTGAAAAGGCAAAGAACCAAAATGGAATGGACTCTTTTAGACAGACAAAGTAAAGAAAGAGTTCACCATGGGACCTACAACACGTTTCAAAAACAACATAGACCAATAGAAGAGTGAGGGAAGCTTAGATATTGAAATCCTCGTGTTTAAAGGAGAAAACTACAGAAGACCCAATGGATATTATCTGACCTCCCAAAATTTATTACAATAATGTAAAAAATGCAACAAAATAGAGAAGGAAAATAATGTTTCATGTACTTAGTGGATAAAGTAGCATAATACCTACTGCTAATATAACAAGCATACATTTGTTTACACAAGCATGGATGTTTTCAACATGAATGGTGTGATTGAAAATAGCATTGAATGGTTTACCTGTCTAGCGGGTGACATAACAATATAAAGTACTCGCAAACTGTGACCAGTTAGAGTTGCCAATTGTTGCAAACAAATTTTCATCAAGGTTATAAGAAAACTGTAGACTAGTTCACAATCTATTTCAAGTTTTTCCATATTTTGATTGAACACATAATAGGTTCATAGTCATAGTACCTTGTTCATTGAAGGATACTTCCAGACCATAATTTGATTCTGAGAGTAACTGTGACTGCACGCTGACTAGTTCATTCACATTTTTACTCCATGCAAGATTGCAGACCTACAAAAAAAAGTCATGTTAAAGCAAATAACATATCATATCATATTTCCACAGCAAAATCCTTCTTACCGTCCCACAAGACGTATATCTCCAATGGATCCACCTTCTGCTGTTTCAGACAGAATCTCTATAGGAGCTTGCTGGGAAGAATGATTATTCTGGGTGCCCTGCATCCTCTCATTTGCAATGGTTTCTCTCATTACTCATTCTGGCAGAAACAAACATATCGCCCAAGAAAAATCTTGCATAAAACTTGAAGTAACAAAAGAAATGGGATGTACATTAATGTCGAAAGTTCAGAATTAATAAACTGACGAGTTCATATTCTTCCAGCTTTTTACCTACCTTTCTGAATTGTCCCCTTAATATACCGGCTTTTGTTTTCCTAATTAAAAGCATAATTGAAGTGATTGAGTTGATTACAAATTACTGAATCAATTTAGACTTGAGATCAAAGTTTTCGTATACCATTCATGTCCTGTCTTTTTTTTTTTCCAGTTTGGACTCTAACCTATTAACATGTCTAAATGCAACAACAATTCACAAACTATCAATGTATAGACTATTCAGCTA